>JAVQJG010102079.1:0-32746 GCA_036024015.1 Craterocephalus amniculus
ACACACACACACACACACACACACACACACACACACACACACACACACACACACACACACACACACACACACACACACACACACACACACACATACAGTGGACTGTTGTCACCCCAGCACTACAGTTGAGTGACTGTGTATCTTTATCAGCGAGTGAACAGAACTCACAGGATTAGTGTCAACTCTGCAGCCGAGGCAGCAGGAAGAACTGAGGAACGGCTACAGTGAGTTGAGACAGAAAAAGTCCCAGATAAACATTTTCTAACTTCTTTAGTGTAGCAGTGCCGAACCGAATAGGTTGTTATTCCATTTGTATAATGGTAGAGATATATATGTCTATATGATCATTATTACCAATCATTGGATTTTAACACACAAATCATTAAAATTGACTTTTTTCTTTTATTTTAAGCTGTTATTGACCCTATATTTTTCACTCTCTTTGACAAGTGGTAGAGTACTCTGCAGGTAAGAAAATGATCAGGAATTTCCACTTTTGTTTAGTAAATCTTAGAAAAGTTAATTAAGCTATTCAAAAAGGATGACATCTAAAAAAAGATCATATTTCAGCTATAGTCTAAAACTACAGTGCCTTTAAAACATAATAGCCACATACAGCTCTCTAATGAATGCTCACTGTGTCCAGCTCGTGTGGAAATACATAATTTATGCTCTAGCTGGAAAAATTAGACGTGTGGATTCATTTTCATGGACTCAATTGTGGTTTAAATGTGGAGATGATATAATTTCTCTACAGAGCTGGTTCGCTCACAGTTTGCCAACATGATACAACTGCCAATTTCTCAAAATCGCGTGTAAGTGTCCTTAGAGAGAGTTGGTTGGAGATGAAAGACTTGTGAAAACCCCAAATGGACAGGCAGAGCAGAGAATGGTGTAAATACTTCAGATTTCAAAGGCAGCAACCGAAATTGCTTTTAAATAGTAAAACAAAACATATAGGAGGTGTTTGAGGCTGACAACTGTGAGACTTTGTCACATATAAGAACCTTTATTGCGTACATCTCAGTTTTGTTTGGTTGGAAAGCTGCTGTATTCACTGTGGAGGGCTTAATTGTCCCCCAGATTTGACAAACCAGCAATGATAGGGAAAGAAAAGAACAAGAGAGTGAGAGACAGGACCAGTTAAAGAAAGAAAAACTGACGATATCATGTATTGCCTGTAGCTACCAGAGTACTCCATCATTTCTTCATCTCTCTTCCTGGTATTCCCTCCCTGTGATGCTCTCTGATGTCCCTCTCTCCCTCCTCTCATCCATCTCCTCCTAGCTCTCTCTGACAGTCCATTTGGCCCACTCAGCCCCGTCATCCATTCAACCTGTCAGTCTTGGCTACGCCACCAGTGACTCGCGTTCGAAGTCGGGCAAGCAGGAACCATGGTTAGAGAATCCATGCCATCGCGAAAAGCCAAGAGTTCAGCTTCCGTGACGGCCGGGTCACGGAGTAGACCCCACAGTGAGAGGATAAGAGGTTTGGTCCGTGTAGAATGGAGCTTTTATCCATCGTTTCAAGGTTTTTACGCATCCTTGCTTGCTGCCAATGTACTTAAATGTTCAATAGGAAATTCCTGCTTTTCTCTGAGAAGCTCCTGACAGTTGTAACACAATTTGTCTCAACAGCTCAGTAAGGTATGAGGACATCTGAAGACAAATAATGTATTTCCAACCAATTCAAGGAATTCTGAGAAATATAGATTTTATTTCTGGAGAAAGATCTGAAACTACATCTGAGAGTCATCTGGTATATATATTTGCATTTTGGTAGAATATTAATAACATTTTTTTTTACTTTAAATTAAATTTAGAAATGCAATGTTGACTTAAATTTACCAGACGTGTGTTGCATGATTGCCTGTCTCATTGACCCTGTGATAGACGGGCCACCTGTCGGGGTGGTACCTCACCCCTTGCCTGATGACATTTGGAATTGTCTTCACTCTGCTCACCCCAGAGACCCTGGACAGGATGGTAGATGGATGGATGACTTCATGAAATAAGTAGTTGAGGGAATTTGAGCATTTGTAAGACATGGGTGCCCGCAGCACTGGGAACATAACTTCTTTGTCCTTGCTGCATTTGGTG
Source organism: Craterocephalus amniculus (assembly GCA_036024015.1). Classification (NCBI taxonomy): domain Eukaryota; kingdom Metazoa; phylum Chordata; class Actinopteri; order Atheriniformes; family Atherinidae; genus Craterocephalus; species Craterocephalus amniculus. The sequence continues at coordinate 2,100 of JAVQJG010102079.1, forward strand.
CAAGCATCAGAATCAGACAAGCATTTGTGCATGATTATTTTGATTATAGATTATAGAAAAAAAACTTCACGGTATGAGACATGTTGACATACAAAAAAGTGACAGAAAGCTATGGAATTGTCAGGTAAGTTGTATTATCCCATGCAATTAGACACAAAGTCATCTCCAGGCACTCGTACTCACGTCAAGCTCATTTATTGTAATGCAATTAAAACAAACCCACATTAGTCCAATTTATAACTTTGTTCATACAGGCCAGGTCACAGAGGTGACTTATAGGCTCAAGTGGCTGGACAGGTTACACACAAGCTGATTAAAGGTTATCAACCTTTTATTCTTATGTAATAAAATCCACTTCTGCTCTCAGATTCTGCTTAGTTTAATTTAGACTGAGTGATGTCTGCATCATACATCTGAAGACAACAAAAAAAAATTAAAGGAAAAAATGAGCAACTTTTAGTTGTCCTATAACACAATTTACAATAAATACACTATTTGAGTTTATCAGTATGGGTATGATGATTTTTGCTTTGCTTTACACATGTGACAGGGTCCATAACAGCTCATGCAAACAGACATCATATATAAGCCTCAACTCAAACAGCTTCCAACAATGCAAAAGGTTCAGCCACCTAACATTGTCTCTACGATGCCATCAAAAGTCACACATTCACCAAGTCACCAATTCAAATCTGATTTTTTTTTACATCAGAGTCGGAGCACATCAGTAGATACAGGAGATACTAATCCAATCAGTACCCGATCTTTGCAAATGCGACCGCAGTCCAAACAGCCATGTGACGGATATTCATTAGGCCTTGATGTCATCTTTGGGCGACATACGTCATTTGTGTGTGCAGGAAGAGCAACGTGTGCATGTGATAGTGGTGAGAACAAACGCAGAAAGTTTCTGAGTAAGTTGTTCGACATGGCGCAGTGAGGATGAGGTTTTCAGTGGACTCACAAGCATACTCATTTCTAGCATCCATGTTTTCTTGTCTGATGATTTCCGTTTGCATTCCCGATCAACTCCTGCATTCTCACTTGCTTAAACTGTGCATGCCACTCATGTTGGGGCCAGCACATGTTTACAATGGAGCCTGAAAAAGCTCACAGTCAACTTGTAATGTAAACAGACTCAAAATCAGTCTTCTGTCACTTTTCTTACACATTGCCCGCACTCCCGCAGTATAAACGTGGTCAAAGAAGAGTTGGGAAATTCATAATAGAGGTTACAACAATAAACACTAAGTGAAAGACCAAAAAGTCAAAGAGCAAATAAAGTGCAAATGTCAAACGCAACAGACAAAACCTAGTTTACTGTCATTTTTTCTATTGATCACTTTCTAGTAAAAAGTTGGTTCTTTTCATCTATAATGTGTAATGACCAGTGCCACCGGTTATAAACTGTTCATTCAAAATGATCCGATACAATTCGTTATGATATGACCTGAAACTGAAGCATTGTGAAACAGTGAATCACTTTGACACGTCTGCCATTACATTAACGCACTGCTTTGAAACAATTGACATAGCCACATATCGCCATCTGCTGGCAATGTGTGTGACCGATTTGAGGGAAAGTGTTGACAGGGTTTCATTACTTCACAGCTGTCACGGTTAGCCTGGTTTATCGTTGACTCCGTGTTTAATAAACAATATGTTTTACAGTCATACTGAGTCTTAGGTTACTTTGATTTAGTTAACATAAGATGGCGCGATTTGAATCAAAGAAACGATTCTGAAATAGCAGACACTTCAGCAGCTAAATCTGTGTTTTTAAATAGAAAATGTAGAAGAAAAGGGTGCTTATGCAACTGAAACAGTGATTGTGTAGTTGTATTCTCAAAGCAATGAGACAGAGACAAACCTCCCCCCTCAAAAGATGCATGAAGCAACTTGACTGTACGGTCCAATGTGATACGATGCAATGCATTTGAGTGTTTCCCTAGGGATGAATGTTTTGCATTCAAGTACTGTTACTTCAGGTGCCTTTACAATCTGCAGGTAGACAACACAAACAATAAGCTACCACAGTCTGCAATGTAATCATCCAACCACACAGCAGACGACATACACACAAACACAGGCCTATCGTCCACAGTCATTTACAAAATGATGAGACATATTTTAAGTATTGTCCCAAAAACTGATTGAAGAGAAATGCACCATATATCTGTCTCCGCATCAAGGGAAACATCATCCAAAAGCAGCGTAAAGCTTGCTTTTAATCATGGGTGTTTGTGAGACCAATATCAAATCAACCTCAGCAGCATGGCAACGACAAAAACATTTCTCTGACATCCTGTTCACATTTATTCATGTGAAACATCAACTAGTCACGGTTTCAGTTAAAATACAACTTTTTACAACACGATCCCCATCTTCATGGATGCCATGTTACATGTTACCATGGTTGCTTGTAAACGCAATACGCAATAATGACTTTAGGCCGTAACATCAATCAATTAGAGTAAGAAAATCATCATGGACACTTTACTTATCTACCTCATATACATTGTCTCATGACCATCACATGATGAATATTCTGAATGTTATTGTGTTTATGCCTGTATGCTTACATGGACACATTTTGGGGGAGAAGAAAGTCTTTTGTTTAAATTGTGTTTAAAATTGAGCCCACATAAGCTGAACCGTATCTGTACAACTCTAGCCGGTGGCAGTGGTCTTGGTTTATTGTATTTGTTAGAAATCACAGTTTAAGTGTGAGACTAAAGTCAAGAGGTTTTTTGTTGCACTGACCTTCACAGCTGACTGAAAAGAGGCACCTCCTAGATAACCCTCGGCAGGGCTTTAATACTCTCCAGGGAGCCCAGTACTAAGAACTACATGCAGTCTTGACTCTGTGAGCCTGTTTCAGTCAAGCCACAGCCACACAATGGTCTCACATATGAGGAGCTGAAACAAGCCTTTTAATTTATTTTATGTTTTTGCTTTATTTGAACAAGTTTCCCCTGTCTTGTGTTTGTTTTGTTTTTTTGTTTTTAAAAAAAACCAAACAAAAAAAACCCTTCTTGACACATTTTGATTTCCCCTTTTTGAGAAACTTAAATCATTTTTCTAAAAATGCATTTTATTAATGGGTCCTTCACCTGGTAATATTTAACCAGCAGTCCTCTGTGTTACTGTTGCTATGTGTGTAGGGTTGTAAGGCTACTGTATGTCACTGCTGAAACAAAGGAGTCAAAGTGTGTGGGAGGAAAGCTGAGCGAGAGAAAGATGAGTCCATCCAAAATCACTATATTACACCTACCACACACCTCTTGGGATCTCCAGTGTGTTCATGGTATCCAACAGTAAATTTAACCTTATTTTTAATTGCTTCCTATGGTGTGTGTGTGTATGTGTTTGTGTGTGTGTGTGTTTCATGTGGCATATTCAGTATTTGTCATCTGTATTTGTTGTTTGGCGCTCATTTCTAAATGTCCTTAATTTCTTAGCCGTAGCTTAAATTAGACATTAAGAAAAAGAGTGGTTTCATGCTAATTAACTGTAAAAGGTCATTTAAAAATGCTACAACAAGCCACACAATTACAGTCTAATGCATTATTGTGGAAATAAAGTATAATTAAGCTTTCAGGATTTTATCAGTTATCCAATTTTTGCAAACTAACATACTGTATGCACTAATAATGTAACACATAATTGAAATTGCATGAATCATTTAAGTGTAACCCTGCATTGAAATTTATTTCTCCTTTTAATGTATTTGCACTCATAGCTGTGGAATACCCAACACCTATTTCTTTTACATATGGGACACATTACATGAAATCAAAGCTCAAACCAGTAAGACCACCCTAATTGCCTTAAGGCTTTGGTAAGCATCTTGACCTCAATTCTAAGATGCATCAGGTTTGTTTGGATGTTTGTTTGCAAAATTCTGCTGTTGTCATTTGGGGTGATGAAACAGAAAAGATTTAGTTTAATCATTCTTCCTTGAATGCATAGGATACATTTGTGTGGGTGTGGCCGCTCACTGAACACCACCACTCCAGACTCTGATATTTCTTGAAGGTGTTGACTGTCTTCAGCAGTCACATTGGGGTTTTATATGCACTTTCCTCACAAGTCGCTTGTCCAAAAGTTTTTATCCTCTGTTATTCCCTTTTTCTAACATTTCTTGCATTGGCTGTTAAGCATGAAAAAAGAAAGTCAGACTATTTACACTTTGAATTTTCATTAACTGGCCTCAGGAAATGAAGGTGGGACACTCAGTTAAAAGTTCAAACATTCAATAAAACAATTGTGTTGCTATATGTTTTCCATGTTGAATTGCACTTCGTTTGTTCTGCTTACTTTTCTAAGATGTATGCCTATACCATCATAAATGGAGCTGAAATATAGTAAGGTGGAAATACTGAACCATAAAATGGAAATATGAATCCAACAAACATATTCACTTATGCCTGATACAAAGACCATAATAAACTAAAATATATATTTTTTTCGAAATCTACTTCTCAGTATTCGAATATTATGTAATATTCAGTGGGAGGCAAATGCAGAGAAGAGGATGTCAGCACAAACTAACTTCCAAGTGCTTTAGATATTAGCTGCAACCAAAAACCTCCATCAAACTCCTCATTCAAGCGTTACTTTTGCAGGCTAAAGACATTTTACAGAAACAGATCACCAGTTCTACGAAGAGCCCCCCACCATCCCAAAAAATGACTGAGAAAGCGCGTGACGGTGTCGATTAGCTGCTTACCTGCAAAGATGCAGAAATACGTGTCAGGTGTCCTTTCATTCGCCCCTTAATGTCCACTTACATTACTGACAACAGCAACAACATCCCAGTTTGGTCACCAGTATCCACTCCGATGGTCCCCCGCCCCCCTTCTCTCTTTTCCCTCCCGGGACTTGGCCCACCTCCTCAGAATAGCGCTTCGTTAAACTCTCGGTGATGCCCGTGATTTACCCACTCGATGATCAACACTGAGCAGAGAAGCGCTCCGGTCGTCTGAACATCCTCCTCGTTCTCTGCGCGGTCCCGTCCTCAAACATCCTCCCCATCGCCCTCCTCCAGTCCTGCAGAGCTTTGCGTTTTCCTTATTCTTCTACGATGACCCCTCTCTCCATATAATCATTATTATCATCAACATTCCCTCTCATCTGCTTGTCTCCCCTGCATCCTCACGATGCTCCTCTGACTCTATCCTCTGGCTTCCTCGCCGCTTCTCTGTCCCGTGGCTTTGCTCTGCAGCCCAGTAAGTGTGTCATGCTTGGGAAAGAGGAGTGCATCATCCAAAGAAGGCATATGCTGAAAATGAGACAGCCAGCTAGGAAATCCCTTAACAAACGAACAATAAAACAGACTGGCTGCTGCAACCTTAGTTTATTTGGAAAAGGGTCTATTTTACAGAAAGCTACAAGTAGCCTAACTATCAGATTATTGTTGTAGGCTGAACAAGACTTTTGCATTTTTAAATATTTAAAATGCTAATAAAAATATATAAAAAATGCTCACAAATCAGCAATAACTGTATACCATTTAATTGACAGCACCACAAGTTGGAAAAAAAAAACACAAATACGAATGCAGATGAATGCATAGCAAAAGTTGCAGGATAGAAAATAGACGAGTGAATAAAAGCCTGCAACACCCCGCACTGAGTGCCATCTCAGATTTGCTTTTACGTTGTTTGAGATGGATCTTGATATTCCAATATTTACTGTACTTCAACCTTTACAAACAGCACAATCTGGCCAAATGCTAAACCGAACCGGTACGTTACAGTCCCCTCTAGTGGTGGCCCTGCTGCCAATGCAAGCCCATGCATCATTTTAAATTGAATAGATTATTTTTAAAAAAATACAGGATGACGAATAGTTTTATGCAAAATACTGTATGAGGTGTTTGTGTTTTTCTACCATTTACAGATGAGATAAAGCAAAAAAATAAAACCGAACAAATAAATCATGTGACTATAAAAATTCACCCTAAATGTGAACATGGTTCTCTAATGAACCATCCAGACTCCATCCACCACGTTTGGGCTTAACTGAAGGGCTTGCCAGGTCTTATGTCCAAACGATCAGTGACAGATCAGCTGTTGCTGCTGAGTGGAAATACCTGCAGCTCAGTTCTGAAATCCCTCTGGACATGTACCAAAAGAGATGAGGCTGTTATGGCTCCACAATAATGCTGCTGATTTCTTTCATTCATTCATTCTTTTTCTGAACCGCCTAATCCAATTGGATCGCGGGTCTGCTGGTTTCAATAACAGTAAAATGTCCAAAAAGTTCTGTTTCTTTAAGCTCTTGAAACCTGCTGAAGTCAAGCAGATAAGTCAGATTTCTTTTTCTGAGCTGCTTTCTTTTGGTGATTAAAATCTCATGGACTCTTTGTAGTTAAATGTTTTGGTGAGAAGGACAAAATTTTTACCATTTTTTGGAGTTGAAGAAATGAAGATGTGATTACACCTTTTATGTCTTCACAAAAATTTGCATTGATTAAGATTTTATTTCCTTATAGATGGAGTTATGAGGGGATTACATCTTCACCTTGCCTCAGGACAGAAGTCTTGGTGAACAGAAATTTTCAAAACTAATACATTTTACATCAAATTTTTGAATGCTTCCCTGTAAATTTCATGTCCAAGTAAAGTAGTTTTATGGTATATTTTTCTTTACTTTATACCATTTGTACACACCTCATACAGTTGAACAAAATCCCTCCAATGTCCTTTTCCATCTAAGTGGGGAAGAATATTGTTGCTTTGACGGGCAGACATGGATGGGTGGAATCCCTTACATTCCCTCAGCCCTCCGTAATCATAATAAAAACATATACATAATCACTTTGACTGAATAACAGTGAAGAACACAAACTAATTTTTTGTAGAGATCGCTACTTGTCCATTTTGCAAAACTGTCTGAGCTTTGTAGCTTTAGAACCGCCACAGACATAATGTGTCAATCTAAGATTTTAATTGCATGTTACATGTTTTTTTACTGATCGTTTAAAGGGATTAAATTAAACTTTTTCTAGAATTAGAGTTAGAATTAATGCATGTACAGTAAGTAGACACTCACTTCTAAATCTAACTTAAGGATATTTCAAATATTTAACAAATAAATTAAATTATTTGTTTTTTTAATTTTTCAGCTTTGATTTTTATTCTATTTGAGCAGACTATTTTTATATAAAGAATTCCTCAAAGTTATCATTTTTATGATTTTGCATAATAATTATAGTTATAATTTTCCTTTTACTTTTAATCAGAGAAGACACGTTTTCTCTCTTAGTAAACCCAAATGAGTTTTTTCCGGCTTGAATATCGAACTAACCTGATGGATTTTTACTGATTTTTACCTGTATCAAAATGTCCCGCAGCTTCTGGACAAAATAAATTTTAAATCATATGATTTCATATTTGATCGCTTATTATGGACATTATTATTAATTATTTGTGTATTTTTTGCTTACTTATATGCTCATTGTAACAGACTGCAATGTTAAATTCTTTCATAAAATCAGACAAGATGTTGGCATTTACAGTAATAACATGACTCAGCCTGTAGTTCATACTTTGAACCACAGTATGGAGACAGAGAACCACCTTTTCCCCCCCATGTCCTTTTGTTTTTTAGCAGGTTGCACTGTCGAGCTGAATAAACTGGTTTTGCGATGGGTAATTTTTAGATATAAAGGAAATTAAACTTTGTGGGTATAAGGCTCTTTTTGATACTTGTTTGTTTATTTTGCTAAATGGTACATTATTGCTAGACCTGACAGGGGGAACAAAAGAAACAGCAGAGTTAAGAGAAGAGAAGAGGAAAATAGGAGGTGGAAAGGGGGGACATAGATATGAACAACAAAAAACAACTGCAACATCTGTACAATCAAACCAGCAATGGAAAAGCTGACAATCAGCTGCTATGTTGTAAACAAAAAGAAAAAAACCCTAACCCTTAAAACATACCTATAAATAATTCAATAATTCAAATGTTACCATGTTTCCAATACATATTGCATATATCTCAACTGCGTCCTCCTCCCCATTAAAATGGTTTGCTCCACAAGCTCTTTAGCAGGTATTGAGCCTGCTTCACTCTTTTACATTAAAAAAAGACATCAAGGTGAGTATCACTATTACTTTGAGAATATTTTACACATTTGGTAATACTAAAAAAGTTAGAATTAAGTATGTTTCTAAAACTATGCAACATCTAATTAAAGTTTGTATTTACACAGGTATGGCCAAACCCCCTCTGCAAACCAACAATCATGTTCACTTTTTCCATCCTTCAATAAATGATCATTTTATCTGTGTCCTCTTTAACAAACATCTACTAAACGATTGACATTTGCATAACTGTGCAGTAAAAAGTGGTGATGGAATCACCAGTGTCCAACACAACCAGCGACAGGTTTATGAAACCAAAAATGTAACTATTGGTGATTAATCCTGCAGAACAACAGTGACTGTATTAGCATGTGTGTTTGTGTGTGAGTGTGTATGTGAGTGTATTGATGAGTGTAATTTTGCAAATGCAACTATGTCCACTCCAGTGATGGGGAGCAGATAAAGACCCGGATAACCTGCAGCCACCATAGAGCACAGAAACCAGGCCTACTCCCTGCCAGGATGTCTATGCACACGCCTGGAAGGCAGCAGAGGCCCCGCGGTCATGGAGCACAGGTTCAAGGGGGCCGGGGATGACAACTCACTGGCCCCACAATGTGGCAGCCACCCAGGCAGCAGAGCGCCTCACATATGTTAGCATCTAAACAACTTAATACCCCAAAACAGATCTATGGCCTGCTCACTTTTGGTATAATAACTTCCATTCACATTTCATTTCTAACTAATTGTAGCAATAAAATGGATTTTAAATAGTTCAGCTCACATTAACAGTGTTCATGTGGAATCTATTAAACAAATCAATGTTTTAATGAAAATAATATGGGCCTTTTATTATCATGAATTCACTTTAAGTCTCCATGTGACCACTTAAGCTGTTCTAGACTGTCCAAGTTGTTTGGTGGGCATGGATGTGACATCAAAACAAAAATGGGTGACACAGAGGAGATGAAGCACAAACGAAAAAGGAACATCCTCTTCTTCACAAACAGGATATTATTCAAACCTTTGCAGTGCCAGTCTTTGTTGAAAGTATCCCTTTGTTTACACGCTTTGGGTTTTTACACAGAAAAAAAGTAATCATTCTTTAGCGTACCAGAGGAAAACATGTCCCAGAGGATTATTCACCAGAGCAGGCCTTGTATTTTGCTGTCTTTATTCTTTAAGTCCAACCACGGCATGTCTGCGGTTCTCTCAAATATTCCATAAGATGTTAGGCATAAGTGTCGCCTACATCTGCACCTTTTGTAGCAGCTGGTTTGAAACCAGGTCTATTTGTCAGAGTGTCAATGGGATGTTTGATGCAGCTCTGCATTTGTGATGGTTGACTGCAGGGCTCCTCCGACCAGGAATTAGGGCTCGCCTTGTTTCCTTTGGGGCGGGGTAACTGCTATATTTCAGTAATCCTGCTTTTCCATGACTCAAACGTGGGGAATTATGCCTCAAAATCTGGTAATACCACAACCTATCCACTCTGCTACAGCGCATGCCTGGGTTTTATTTCTTCTCATGACAAAGACAACAACACACCTGCTTAACAGACCACCAGGGAGCAAGGAAACAAAAGCACCCCTTATGCAAATCCTGTCACACATCATGCATGCGGCACTATTTAGTCCGTCCATGTTTGTGTCATACAGTGAAATATTTACACAGCCAATCCAGTGAAAGCAGCCTTTTCTCTCTCTGCATTTACAATTGGGACACACTTTTTTATTCAAAAGATTTTATCAAAAGACAATAGCCAGGAGACAAGTTGACAGGTTTTAGAAAAAAAATCAGCTTGTGCTTGCAACGGGTGATATGTTTCATGTTGGACTTGACAGAAAGAAATTCAGATTCAGCTGAATTTGGCTTTCAGACGTTCAGCACATTATGGAAACATGTTTCTTGTTTAGACTCACTGACATTTATTCAGATGTCTCCTCTCTGTATTGTTCTCAGAGATTCCAAATAGCCCAATGTTTGGGGTAATTGGGCACATGTGTTTGAAGTAAGAAATAACCTTTGGGTTTTTGCATGTGCTGACAGAATTTATAAAAGAGCTGTTTTGAATTTTATCGTCTTCATGTGACATTATTCTAGAGTGTGAGGAATAATATTTTTCCTCCCCTTGATCTTTGTTTTCCTCAAACCTCCCTCAAATAGCTTCATATTGAGATCATTTTTTGGATGCGTCGCACACTTTCCCTTTTTATGGCTGCGGCATCGCATTAAGCAGCAAATTCAAGGTGATTTGTGCATCATTTTCCTGGAGTGGTTTGAAATCTTGAGATTACATTGAGAATCACAGCTTTCGGGCTTTGAATGTTGCTTGGCTGTATATCCAGCATCTGTAATGAATGACCGAAGGGGGTGTGGGGCTTGAAATGATAACAGTGTATGAATTGATTCCTTTCCTCGCATGTGATAACATCTGTCTTTTTCTGCCCTCTGGGTTTATTTTGCTAGAGCTACATCTGTTAGGTGGAACGTTTTACGGCTAAAGGTTGATGTTTGTTCATGCACCAGCAACATTGGAAATTCAGAATATATGAAATGTTTGCACACAATCGTGACAATGCATAAGAAGCAGAGGAAGATGAATAGTTAGCTATTGTAGCAAGTTACTTCTCTAAAATAAATCAGAGATTAAATAATACTTGACATTAAAACCACTCATGTCTATGTCAAATAGCTTCTTTACAAAATTATTAAAGATGTGCAAGAAATTTTCACAAAAGTGTGCAAAGAAAGTTTTGCTACTCTGTCATTATAATCTCACATCTGCTTATAACAGGAAATGGTATCCTTTAACAGGATTACATACTGTAGTCATGTAAACAGCTCAACTCTTTCTGCATGTAAACAGACCACAGCCCACTTCCAAATTCAGACTTTCTTTGATGAGGCTTCAAAGGATTATCCACTCGCAGTCCCCATGTAATCTTATTCAACAATATAGCATGCCTAACTTTAATAGTCCGGTTTTGTAGTTTAAGCATACCGCAGTGTTTTGTGTTCTGCTGCTGGCTGGTCCTGTCCCGTCCCGTCCCCGACACAAATAAAGCAAAGCTGAGCAGAGGATGAGCGGTAAGGCGGAGCAGAAATGATAAGATACTATGGCTCTATCCTCTTTGCTGATTTTCCATCTTTCTTACCAGTCTTCCTCCTTCCAGCAGACATCTGTCCCAGCTATCCTCTGCGCCTGAATAACTAATGACTAATGGTTTTGGTGTCTGTGCAGCTCACAGAACTCAGTAAAAGCTATTTAAAAGCATCCCTCTTTCTCACAAGCCTGTTTTAGAGGAAATCTGAAAAAAGCAAAAAAGCACTGGGTTTGATGCTGAAAAGGAGTTACCAGTTAAACCAGAGTCATTAAGCACAGTAAGAAATGGTCATTTATGACACAATAATAAACCACTGGCATATACAGAACATGACATAGATCGTGTTGCAGTGCAAATAATTGCAGGTAATCCTCAGGTGGTTGGGATGAATAAAACCCCTTTGGTTGCACCAAACACAACAGATGCAGGACTCTGCAACTAGTCACACATGAAATCTACTCAGGCAAAACTGAAAAAGCTGACTTTGAAAATCCCAAGTTCAAATCTGACTGCCCCTTTAGGATCAGAGGCCATCACTTTCACAGGTTCTGTTTTTGTGCCTACACTGTAGATGATACGGACAGAGCTGTTCTTATGACAATACTAAGCAAGTGGTTTTTAACTTGTGGCTGACATGGAGCATTAAAGTTGATTGAAAGTGACGGCAGTATTTAAATGTATCATATAAAGGTAAATAGCAAGAAATGCTTGAAATGAAATCTTCAGCAGGAAATTTAAAAATTATTTGTTTTGGAAAAGTCATGTTGCCCGGTTGCATGATTTTGGAAATCCTGAATGATCATCCTTAGTGATCATTGTGAGTTTTGGCGTGGTATTTTGTGGTTATTCAAAGTGGTTCCAAGATGGCTGTTGTCAGACAGTGTGTGCGCTGCTGCAGACAATACACACTGCACTAACCAACCAATGGAAACATAGTGAAATGGAAAATACAGCTGAACATTGTAAACAGAAGCGTAACTTGCTTTTTTTAACTTGTGAAACTCCATAAATGAAGCATCTCTGGCTCCCATTGAGCAGTAGAATTCCTGCATGTAGACATGTACTCCGGCTTTTACTATGACCATGCAAAGAAAGACGCAGCACACAAAGAACTGGAGGAATTGTGACTTTTGAACATATTTATAAACATTAATACAGCCGAAAGCATTTTTATACTGAAACCTTGAACTTGGAACAAAGCTGAGTCTGAGCCTGCTCTGATTTAGCAGGCATCATCATCATCATCATCATCATCGTACGTTTGCACACATCAAACATGATGTTGGAGCCAGGATCAACAGATTCCGTCCCAGTGTAACCATAGTAATCCTATATTTTATGTTTAGGTTTTAGGACTTGAAAAGTTTTGTGTGCATACATTAGTAAGGGGAGGCTGAGTGTGTGTGTACATCTGGTCTTCTTTTTACACTTGATCCATCAGCCAGAAATTAGCAAAAGCTCAACTCCTGAGGTTTGAAGAGTGTGCATGTGGATGCATTCTTGTTTTTGTACTCCCATTAGGATATCTTCTGGTACAATCACTAACCTCATCTGCATTAAGTTTTCCTCATGGGGACCAACCGCTGACCCTAATGAGGCAGAGTGTCATTTCTGAGGTCCTGGTTATGGTTAAGGCAGGGAATAGAGGAGGAAGGCTGTACACAAAGAATGGAAGAAAAGCTTTGTGTGTGAGTCTCCAACATGTCTTAGGAGAATTAACGTCACTTTGGCATTTCCCGCTTGTGGAATGTCTGTTGCTCTCTCTTGTTTTCCCTCCTGTGATCTGAAACAATCAATCAGGTCTCATATGGACATGATCACACATATGGAGGTCTGACCCTTTAACCCACAGGCCTCAAACAATAACAAAACCGCACAAACCTGTGGTGAATTTGCACTTGGACTAAAGAGGAGAAAAACAGGATATCCTTGAGGTCACATCTGATCACATGTCAGAGATTAAGGTGAAGGAGATCAGAGCTCGCCTCTCATGGCCTCATCCTATGTGATATTTGACACAAAGGAACCTATCTGATCTCACACTGTATGAAGACATGTGGTTAATATGAGTCAGTATTGTTTTCAGATTGAACCGTCCCTAACAAATCATCTAAGTGACCTACAGCTACAGAAAAATTCCCCTTTGTCCTTTTAAAGAAAGGAAGATATGTTCCCAAAATAAACAAGTTTTAGTTCCACGTTGCTGAATGTTCTTTTGTAACAGTTTAAAAAAGATCTGAATAAACATCCATTTGTCAGCGAGCAGTTTTATAGCTGCTTTGAGTTATATTTTGTATCTATTTTATAATTCTCTGCTCAGAAATCACTTACATAAAATCAAAAAGATCATATCTCTGCAGCCACAAGGTCTATTTGAACACTTTTGTCATATCAAAGGAACACTAAGATTTATCAAGATGTGCAAATATCTGCATACTGTATGTGTTATTGGTGAAGAGTAAATGAAGATGACATAGCTCTCAAGTTTAAAAAGTTTCAGACTCACCCAAAGCACTTTCAGCGAGAATATGAATATCACTGTAATAATGCAGCTTTAGATCTAAATATGTCGAATCATTGTTAATGAAACGTGTAAATATTACCTCTGCAATGGTCAGCTCTGATAAGGTGAAGCAGGACATTAGAGATGTTGCGTTTTTACAAACAATGTCTCCAAACGATTGTCCCAAAATGTAAAACCTCAGGCTTTAAAAGGTTATATAAATGTTAAACCTCTTATGCATTTGGTATTTGCAAAGCTTCTAAAATAAATTGATATCTAAAAAACAAAGCAAAATAAGAACAACAACAAGAAAAAAGACAAAACACTGGCCAATAAAGATATTTGAGTATTTATTTTGATTTTACACTTACAAAAAGTTTAGGTAATAAAAAGTAGCTGCTATACACCATAAAAACAATAATAGAAAACATTGTGTTCAACATCAAAAAATGAATTACAGTTTCTTTTTCAAGAATAAAGGCACATGTTCACTTGTAGACCCCTATTGTATTTACACAAGAAAAAAATCTATATTTGTTGCTATTTCTTATCGGTTTGACACTCATTTGTGTGTATGCACACGGGTACGATCACAAGCACTCACAAGTACACACACGAGCAAAAAAACATTACATATCCACTCAGAAATTCACTCATTGGTCAAAGCTGTTTTCCTTCAATTGCTGGAGATTAATATTTTACAGCACTAAAAGCAAAATGTCAAGTTCAAAATCCTTTAGATACAGTAATTTAGGCAAATAAAAGGAAAAATAAACGGAACAATCACTATTAGGCACATTTTCCCCCACATATGTTTAGTTCAATCCCTTAATGAATCATGGAGAACACAGATGAAAAGATCATTAACAATTTTAAATGCAAAACTGAATTAAATGGAGGCCTATCTTTTGTTTTCATGCTGCCACAAATTCAAAAACCTTTTTTTTGCCTGGATCCCACCCTGAGAGATTTCTTTTAACTGTTGAATCCTAGCTGAATTATTCTATAGAATTGATAAATGATGTGACATAAGGAATAATTCTCAACAAACCTGACCTTTTTTAGCTTTTCGTATGCATCATGAGATCATTCAAATAGCCTAAAAACACAGAAACTGTCTAAATTTGGCTCTGTGGAAAAGCAAATGAAATCAGCACACATACATGAAATATGACACTTCTGGAAAGATTACATGTCCGAACACTAGCATTGTGATTTGCTAAATGAACATATGTGTTTTATTTAGGTCTTTTGCTGTTGTCAGCTAGTTTAGAAAAAAGAAAAAAGACATGCGAGAATTCTTTCCTTAATTACCGTCGAGCCACTTATTGCTGTTGGAAGTGAGGTTATAAAACATCCCTATCCGCTACTGCAGGTTTGGAAATATTATTTTTTTCATATATCAGAAACAATAGCTGCTGTTACAAAAATAATGATTATGATACACAAAAATCAACTCAAGCTGGTAAAGAGTTCTAAACTGATGGTCACTACTCAAGGCTGGTTTTATTTCTTTGACCCAAACAAAGATGGCAAGAACCAAGCAAGTATAAGGAAAGAATTTTGTTTTTATTATTATTTTTATATCAACTTAAAGATAGCTATCAGCACAGTCTCTTAGATCTAACAATGATGACGATAAAAGACTAAAGCTGAGTTCTTTAGACCTTTAAATGCAGCAGAAGACGTTGGAAATGACCTCATGTCAAGATTCAGTTGGGCTAATGAGTCACTAGTTGCTCATAGATGCCAAGGTGTTCACATCACTTTCTGGGTGTTGCATCTTAGAATGTCATCACACATCTTTGTTTCTGCTCAGCAGGGAAACTCATCACATTCCCCATAATCTTTCTCTCCTGCTAACCTCCAACCTCATCCAGTGTTCTCCCTGTCTTGCTCCTTCTCTCCCCCCGAAAGGCTGTTTCCCAAGCCGAGCTTACAGGAAGTTAGCACAATGTGTTGGCCCACCAGAAAGATAACACAGACAGGAAGGGGCGGGCACAGTCCCAGATGGACAGGAAGTTGAGTCTACTGTTTGGTTTAGCTGATTAAAGAACAAAGAGTGGGACAGCGTGGAGGAGATACGGTGAGGCAAACAAGAAGACTGAGAATGAAGAGTAGGAACCCGTAACTTGAATTATATATGAAACCAGAAAAGAGCTGTGAGAGGACTTCCAGCTATTGTAGTCATCGTTTATCAAATGAAATTCCAAGCAAGCTTGTTTTAAGGGAACAAGTTCAAATCCAAACAAAATCAAATAAACAGCAGAATAAATAAACCAATATGTTATGTGTAAAACCAAAGAGGCCATCCTAGTGACACAGTACTGAGTGACCCCACCCTCAGAGCACAGAAGTAATGGGCACCACTTTGTAATCTAATTTATATGTCGCCATTACAGACAATTAGTGACCTTTTACCAGTATAGGCCTGTTTAAATGACTTTTTTTTAACTGCAGAAGCTGCGATTTATTACAAGGGCATCCATTCACACAATAGGCCACAAGGTCTGCAGTTATTATTCAAATGTTAGTTAGTGATAAATTGTTCTTGGCCAGGTGCTCTGCAGGGGCAGGCCAGGGGTCAGGAAGTCCACACGGAATGGGTGTTCCTGATTACTACAAGAGCTACTGAGGAAAAATAGCCAGCATTTCTGCAAAGGGCACTCAGTCAGCACTCACAAAAAAGAGAATAATAGAGGAACGGGCTCTAAATTTAAAAACTTGTGCACATTATCTGATAAAAACAAAGGAGCTTTGAGTTCGATCAAATTAATGCTGTCATTAAACATTAAAATTTTTTCGTAGTTCCATTTCATCAGAGGTCAGCATTAGATTTTTTTCTGCTTTATGACTGGGTATTAGTTTTGGCCCCATTGAAACTTTGTTTAAATTGAAAAAAAAGAAAAGGAATGAATGTTGCGATTTTAAAAAGTCTGCAATGCTATTTGAGTCCAGAAAACTTTGTCTACGTACAATATGTGAGTTTTTACTGTTAAACTACCACATTTTAGATAAGTATTACACATTTTGGGTTGAGTCTGAGTTTAAAACTTTTCAAATTATTCATTAGACAGATGGTGCTTTCAATGATGCAGTGGAAAGGAAGTGCTCATGGAGTGTGTTAATGTTTTCTGATATATCAAGTTTTCAGCTGAAGGAAATGAAGTAAACCTGTTCCTGATGAGTAAATGTGATGAAAGATTCAAAATAAAAAATCTTATCTGCGAATGGATTTCTGCCAATCTGTCAATTTGCTTCCAAACAGGAAATTGTGTTAAGTGTAACCTGCAAAGCTCCCAGAACTGATGTCCATCATGCTGATCCATTTTGAGTTGTCTCATGGTATGACACATTACGTGGTAAAATATTTACTCAGACAGTTTCTTCTTTACCTTTAGATTCATTTCCCATCTTTTTTCCACAGATTAACATGAATTATTTCTGAAGTGACTCGATAGATGAGATTTACTGAAAAAATTGCAGATATGAACAAAAGCGTGTTCATTTTCTAACTTTAAACTCAGCTTGAAATTAAAAATTGTGAACATTAAACATAATCTGTTTCACTTTAACATGTGAGAACTGGAAGCTGGCTTTGTGCAGAGTGAATTATGAATTTGCACAACACTGTATTCAGTCTAAGACCCTGAACTGAACATCATGGATGATTGTTAAATTTGAAATGAAAGGTAAAACCTTTCTGAAATCCTTAAAAGAGCAAGATCTCACATCAGTGGAGAAAAGCAAACTCCACAGTTAGGGAGCATCTGTTATTTTACACCAATATGCCAGCTAAACATTTTCAAATTTCCAAAAGTTTAGGATATTTTTTATAAGAAGTGTTATGACCTGACAGAAGCCAGGAAGGATGAGAGGTTAAAGTTATTCAGCTCAGATCAGAGCCCAACTAGCTGCTTTTGCAACTTTGAGCTTCCTGATTTGTCTGAATTACTTTTGTTTGAGTGGGCCACTGAGGATTTGGCTTTCATCACAACAATAACTGTGATGATGGGTTCTGTCAAATAAAACCTGGGAACGCACTATAATTCTGTCTCAGCTGCAGTAAAGCCATTTCCTTTCTGTCTATTGTCTCCTCAGCACAGAGGAAAGCTGGAAAATGGATGAAATGACTCAAGGAAAATGGCTCCTCAGTTATATCAGATGGCTGATTTCAGAGAAACAAAGAACATGTGCTTTTCTTTTCAGGCTTTTACCTTTTAAAAATATAATAATAATAATAATAATAATAATAATAATAATAATAATAACCTTGTTCTTGCCATGTTTGTGGACCTTTTTTAAAAAAAGTAAATCAAAGCAAGAAAGAGATCATAGGCCATCAACAAAAGAAAGGAGTGAGAGTAAAGGAAAGTTGGGAAAAAATGGTTTCATGTGCTGCCGTTTGCAGTCCCAGCTGCACAAGTCTAGTACAGTAATAGTCACAATGACTAAATGAGCTCTCTGCCAGATCTTGAGTCTGAGCCTGTTAAGCTTCTTTTGTCTGATTTGTCTAAAAGAAGAGTCCAATATTTAAACGTGCATTGATGACCACAGCTACCTTTAGCAAAGAAAGTTAACGGTATGCAAAGAGGTTGAGATAAACAAGTTCTACCTGCAGCACTCTGAATATGGAAGTGCAACAGGTGATGCAGATATAAACAGATGTAAAATAAATGTGGATTATTTAACTCGCTGGCCAGCCATAGCCGGCTTAACCTAATTATCCATTAAACAAATTGGCTAATTGGCAGTGGAGTCTCACCTTTTGCAGGTAAAGTACACTTGTGCTGTACAACTCACAAGGTTGTAGAAGAATAAAAATCCATTCTTGCGATGCCGTTCTCACTGTCACTGACTTCATACAAATGTGTGAGGCAGTTGGTTTTCACTTTCTCAGAAGGCGTTGTGCCTTTGTGTTACTTTAAAATATTTCCAGCATTTTGCTGGAGATGAGAAAAGGGCACCATGTCATTCCAAAAAACTAAGAATAAAAATAAAAGAAATCTTTGATTCAGCTCGTGAGAGCTTCTCCGGTTTTGATGAAGCTCTTATATACTTAGTATAAGTGAACAGACAACAGGCACAACACAATCAAATGAACTACATATACAGTAATAACGGAAACAAGTTGTTGATAGTAAAAGAAAAACCCCTTAATTCTGTTATAGGGAACCAAAGAAGTCTCTGAAGAACTTGTCTGAGTCTACTGTGTGTATGAATATGAATATTTCCTGCATGCTTTTGGGTCGGTGTGTGTTAATGGCTCTTTTTGACCACTGATCCACACCCTTTACATTTAGCATGTGTTAATTTTGGCATTATGCATGCACTATGCATGTAATGCATCAGTAGTGACGGTAGTAGTCGGATCCATCCACACCATACAGCTCAGCCAGGGCCCTGAACCTCGGACCCCAATCATTGAGGAAGTCGTAATCCAAGTTCGAACCGGTGGAAGAACTTTCCAGAGAGCTCAGGCTTCCAGCTAAAGACTCAGGTCCTTCATAGCCATAGATGTGAAGAGTGTCGTACGGGAATCCGTCTCTGTCGTGATCAGCCTCGTCTTTTTTCACCTCGATCATGGCCGCCATGTCACCCTTGCATGCGGTGGGCTGAGTGAGGTGGTGGGGCTTCTGGACCGTGGCGTACAGCGAGGGGTGCGGGTGGCGATCTGGGTGGCGCAGCATGGAGCCGTCGTTGCAAGCAGACGTGAGGATTGAGACGTCGTAGCTGAAAGAAAGATTCACACCGTGGCTTCATTTGTTGGGAGCTCATGAATCATCATATAAATGAATAACTGAGGCATGAGCAGAGTGGATTTATTTCCCAACGCTGCCGTTTTTATTAACTTGCAGTCATAACTAATGCTGTGTCACTAAGTTGTCAATGTCAGATCTATTTTTATTAAAGGAGAATTACATGTTAGTTTCTGTTATGGATGATTCTGGAGATATATAGTCCTCAATATGGAAGAATTAGCATAAATATAAGAAATTTTCTGTTTCTTTTTCAGAACTACTTTCAACTTTTTCTTGAATCTAATGCACGTACTGATTTATGTCTTTTATTTATTTTAATCTCACTACTTCAGACATGCCATCAGTCTTATGTAGCATAGTGCAGTTTAGATTTAGATTAGAATTAGCTGAGATAAGGAGACGGAAGACGGATTGACCCATCATAGATATAGTAGGATACATGATTAACAAGTTCTGCAAAATACTATGTTATGTGATCAAGTGAATTAGTGTGACCTAGTGTCATGTATGTAATAACTATGTGCTGCTGCAGTTTAATTGTGGGGCTTAGTGAGACTTAAGATTGAAAACAAGAAAACTGTGAGACACAATAAAAGTCATCTCACTTCTTGATTTGGTTCAGACAAAAACATTTCTTTGAGTTGGAAAATGATCTTGTTCTGATCGAAAACCCATTCTTTTTATAACACAGCCATCATCAGTATGAATGTTCTTTGACTTACTGCCATGTTCACATGTAAACTTAGCAGACTGTGAGTGAACTTTGTCACTGGTTTGTTGGTTTTAGGTTGTAGCATCATGGTTAGATATAGAAGTCAAAACTACTCGGGTAACAGTTTGAAAACTGATCATGATAGTGCTGCAATGCAGATGCAATCACAAAAGTAATGATACTCCATATCTAGCTTTATGAAAGTTTTGGTTCACCTGACTTATATCGTACTGAGCGATCATGATGGGCAAATCCAGTATATTCATTTCAAAACTTTTAACACAAAATGTCAATTGTTTAGGTGGGTTACTTCTGAGGTTAATAATCTGTGCAAATAATAAAAAGGATGATTAAACTCAAAATGCTGAAAATCTTTTTTCCATGTGCATACCCATTTGTGTCCATCTCTCCTCCTCCCTCCTCATCATATGTGACCAGCTGCTCGTGAATCTCTCCGCTGTTCTTCATGCTGGCGAGAGAATCTTTCTGGTAGCGCTTCCTCATCACAAACAGGATCACTATGACTATGAAGAGCAGAGGTGGAATGCATTAATACAAATCTTCTAATACTAATCTGCATATTAAATAGTTTAAAATTTTTTTTCCTCTTTTGAACAAAAGAGTTGAAGATTAAGCAAACTGTAAATGAAAACAGTGTCAACATTAGAAATCATCATCTGGGGAACAAGTAAATGGAGAAAATAAATAATTTATTTGGGACACATATGACAGATGTGAAGCTCATAATCCCTTTGCTACATCTCTGATTCAGTGAGGAAGTAATTGGGTACTGGGAAAAAACACAGAAAGCATCGAGCTGTGCACATTCTTTTATATCAAAAAATGAAAAGACAGATAACTAGAAATGCAAACAGATCAGAGTAAGGAAACAAGTGAAAAACAAAAGCACCAAACATCTGAATGAGAGTAAAAAACCACACAAAGATAAGCTCTAGGGTAGCGAAATTATTCACCTATGTCAAGAAAATTTACTGAACCTTCTCAGAAACAAAAAAGTTGGCAAAAACTCAAAAAGAGACATGGGTAAGAAGCACAAGAAACAGGAAAAAGATTCAGTAAACACACGGGGGAAGTGGAAATGAGCATGAGAAAACAAGGTGGAGGAAGATGGCAAAGAAAAGAGAATCACTCCAAGCAGATGCCGAAGAAATAAACAACTGACAGGAGAGAAAGGGGTGAAGAAAGGTGAACCAGAGGGAAGGAAATAAAGACATGGAACAATAGTGGTCTTAAAACTTTTTTTAAGTTTAAACTGGAAGTTTGTTTATGTTAAAGCGGCAATGATTTTAAAAGCCTTTCAGGAACAAAGGTGGAGGGAGAATGACAATCGCAGAGTAAAATGGTTCACCGAATGGGTCACAGATCACATCCCTTACAGACAAATCTGTCCAGTTTTTCTTTTTTGTTAACTGATCTGCTTTTAGAAAATTGTCCCCATTAAGAAGCAAACAACCTCATGAATTAACAGGTGCTCCATGAACAAAATGTCATGTTAAGCTGTTATCATCATTCATTCATGTTACAACTTGTGCAGAAAATAAAAAGAAACTGTCAAAAGATAAGACTAATACTCTTGAGAATTACAGTCAGCATTCCTTAAACATCGGATTCAAAAAGGAACAGAACCAATAACATTGTGTCTAATAACTCTTGTTTGTTTGCATGTCTTTAAACCGATCCTCTTGTGTGGCTTTATGATCGGTATGCTGCAAACACGATTCAGTAAAATGTGTGAAGTCAACTTTTTTAGGTAGAACTAGTGTGGAAATGCCCAAGTGCCACCTTGTGAGACGGTGAATTGATCAGTCGAGCTGAGAAGACCTGCCTTCTGGCACCGCTTTCAGCGGGTTGACTGCATCTGTGTGTCGTTTGTCATACAAGATGAGCCTTTGAAAATGGTCAGAGGTATAGAATGCTGATCAAAACCCCAACCATCAACCAAATTCTTCCACTATATTTTCTTAGAGATATATTTATTTGCCTTCATTATATTTCTAATTTTTGTCTTACTGTGCCTGAAGTCATTATGCCCAGAGGTGCGCATATCTGGTCCTCAAGAGCCTCTACCCTGCAACTTTTAGATGCATTCCTTCTCCAACACACCTGAATCACATAAATGTTCCGTTAGCAGGCCTGCAGAGCTGAATGGCCCATTAAATTCATGTGTGTTGCAGAAGGAATACATCTAAAAGTTGCAGGGTAGAAGCTCTGGAGGACCACATAGCTGCACCTCTGATTATGCCTCACATATTGATAATAAAAGAATCTTGATTCTTGAATTTTTTTGCATCAAAATGTCAGCAGCAACGTCTCAACCACCAAATCAAACATTAAAATAAATAATCTGGAAATGCGGATGTCTTCATCTGTTTTTTGGAAAATAATGTACAAAAATTGTGAATATTTTAATTTGAAAACATTGCATTATTAACTGGTTTGATTATATAATGTGAAGAATTTGTCATAACTCCGCTCTTATTTCATCGAAACACTTCATATTACATGCCTTGCTGTGGTATTGGATCATCATTATTTATGTAAAACCAGCCTTCTTCCAAGTCAAGCTCGGAAAAAAAAACACTGAATAAAGTGTTGAACTCTATGAAGCCCAACTTCATTAAAACATGTTCCAAGAGGAACTGAGTAAAGTTTTTCTTGCTTACTCCTCCTTTGAGAACAAGGATAAGGAAGCAGGAGGGAGGAAGAGAAGAAAACAAAAGAGCAGAAGGAACAAATGAGGCAAGCAGCTGCTAACTGAGGGGAGGAGGAAGTGGAAGAAATGGGAAACTTAGGCGTGAAGAAATCAAGAGTGGGGACAGACGAGCAGAGAAGGAGAGGAGGAAGGATACATTTGACATTAGATTTGGTCCTAAGCTCGGGTCTTGATATAAACCTCTTTCTCTCTCAGCGGACGGGCAGCATTAGCCATGCCTTTTAGTTAAGGGCGAGCGGGACTAATTTAAGTTTGCATGGGAAACCAACAGATTAATCTTTTACAACACATGCTCTGCAGTTTAATAAGCTCTGGAGATATCAGACTTAGAGGGACAAGAGAGGAGAGAAAGAGAGAGAAGGGGGGGAAGAAGGAGCCCTTTCTTTGTAGAAGATGACTGAGAAAATTTCTTTCCTTGTGTTAAACCTGACTTCATGTGAGAAAATGTGCCTGTGAATGGAGAGTATGGTAAATTGCTTTGGGCACTGACAGATAATGACAAGTGCATTAAATAGTTAATCTTGCCAGCTTTGGGGGTGTTTGATAAAGGGAAAGAGAGATAGAAAGAGGAAGGGTGGTAGGCAGAGAGAGAGACAGAGAGACCCAGAGGGAAAGAAAGGGAGAGGAGGAGAGAGATGAAGGAAAAATGAAAGGGAAAAGTAGCGCGATAGTGATGGAGTGTATTAATAGTTAATAGGTTGAGTGTTTGGTGGTGTTTGATAAGCAGACGGCACCTAAAGAGCTGATAAACTCTCCTCATTACCACCGCTATTCTTCTGCTGCTTTTCCCACAATTCTCCTCGTCAACCTCTTCCTTCTTTACCCTCTTTCTGTCTCTCTGTCACTCATTTGGGCTCATTCATCTTCAAATCTGTCTCCCTCGCCTGTACTCGGCTGGTTTCACCCTTCCCAACATCCCATTTCTAAGTCTAGATAAACATTTGATTCTGCGTCTCCCCGTCTCCATCCCGCTGTATCATTGACTTCATCCCTTCCAACTTCAGTTCCAGATCCCTCATGTTTGGCCAACTCCAGTGTGCTTCTGATACAACATGACAAGTGCTTCTTTTCCCCCGAAAAAAGGGGAGCAGGAGGCGAAGGTTTCAAAGAGAATATTGAGCTTGCGACCATGGGCATTATTTCCACATCCGCTGCTGCATTATTCATAAAACTAACACCAGGAGGAGAAAGTTGCCCACAAAACACAGATCTTATTTATGGCAGAGCCGGGGCAAGTGAATCTTTGCGTAGTACAATCACTCAGCGCTAGATTTTTGCCTCCATCATTGAAGGAATTTTTATGGCTTTTTTAAAATCAGATTTTAAAAAAGGAAATAAATCCACCATATAAGTAAAAACACCAATGTTTCCTAAGCATCACATGATGCATTTGTATAGTTGTTGTTTAATGAACAGGTGATGAGTAAAACCTGAGCCACAAAGGTTTCCATCTTTGACTGTAATACAGACGTAGTTCTTCTTTTGACTTTAGCAGAAGGAAAAGCTCAATTATAGGGTGAGATCAGAGCTCGAGATATGGCCAAGAAATGTTAAACATGACAGTGAGCAAAATTCTAAAACACTAATAATGTGAAAGAACTTGAAAGAGTTACAAAATTGAAAGGAAAAATTTTTTTCTTGTCTTTTCTGGTCACAACTTTCATGAATAACCATTTTTATACTGTAGGTGCAGGCAGACATGTTCTTGACAGCACTAAAAGTCCTGAGGTTTTTTTAAATGCATTAAATATTGGGAAAGTGAAACTGAAGATGACTAATGCAGTGTCAGAGGGTGTCTGGGGCCCATGGACTTATTGATTAAAGGGCAGGGTACACACTGCCTGTCCATCACTGTTTTTTATTTTATTCTAGTCTAGCCTTTATTTAGTTGTTTAGTTTTTTCCTATTTATTCATATATTGTAGGAAAAGGAAATATGATTGCTGACATCCATTGCATGGAGAAGAAGACGTAACTCTGTAATCCATCAGTATTTTATCATTACAACACTTCATTGCACAGTATAATAAATTAATATAACTTTTCTAATTACTATTGGAAAATTTATGTCTACATTTTACCCATCTTGGGGGATTAAGGCTTTCTCAGGTGCCCACAGTAATTCATTTCCATTGCAGTCCTGGGACTCAAACCAGGGTTCTAAGTCTACCTCACATATTCTTTCCCCAAGTCTACCTCTCTAGCCACTTCCTCCGAGTCTGTATGCTAATGGTTGTAATATGTGATCGTAAACCATAATGTTCTGAGACTAGAAGGAGAATATTCTTGTAGTTTTCTTTTTTTTTTTTAAGAAAGGGATAAACACTATACAGCCATTGGACCTTTACTACACTATAGCTACACTGCGACATGATGATCAACTTTTCAAGAAAAAGTAAGATAAATTTTCTTGTCAAACCCAAGTTAACTGTAACACAACTCAAACAGTGTCCCAGATAAAGTCTGTTTCACAAGCAGCAACCTATGTCCTCAAAAAGTTGTATAAAATAAGCTGTAAAGGTTTGGTAAGCATACCTCTTTTCACATCCACACCTCCACTACAGATTTTTTTTCATTTTAAGTCATGCACAGTGACATCACTTAAGGGAATTTATCAGATTTTCTGCAGCTCCCTCTGGAGCAACAAAAGGCTTTTTCACATGTGCTTCAGCACTCCCTAACACTTGTAAACAGACTTTACAGACCTGGAAACATGTGGAATTCCCCTTACAGGCACTTTTAGGGATATAAAAATGTTGCTGAAAAAGAAAGTTTCTTTGGTCACTTTAAAGACAAGCAAGGAGACGGAGAACTACTGCAAACGCAATACGCAGAAAGATGGAGGCTATGAAAGGAGGAGGAAAGATGCAGCAAAAAAGCAAATGAATGGGATAAGAGAAAAACTGAACTTACCCAGTATGGTAAGTATGCAAAGCAGTATGGCTATCAGGGCGTGAACGCTGACTCCCATCCTCCGAGCGCCAGCTCTGCAATGTGTAGGTATCCTCCTGGCATCGCACTGGCACGACTACAACATGTAGAACAAAACATACATTTAGCCGTCACTACGTTTAATCGGTCACTGAATTAAAACTTTGATTTTACCAAAGATTGTAACAACTACTTCTGATGATAGTGGACATACTGTAGGAATGAACAAATAAAACAAAGCAGAGACCTTGATTGCCACTTTAGTTGAACTGCTCAGACTTCCATCACTGATGCTCACATCCACGCTGTATTCATTGGGGTCATCCAGACTGAACGGACCTTGTTTCACCATCACGGCTGCTGTGCTGTCTGTAAGAGATGGTACGTTAATACATGAATACACAAAGCATACATAACAGGTACCTGAGCTACTTTAAGAAAAATCTATGTGTAAAATGTCTGGTTCATCATCTTGTTTCCCTGAAGGGAATCTCGTGTTTAATTGCTTTGTAACATCTGTTCATACAGGGCACATGACAAGAGATACAACCTAAAGGCAGACAGATAATTAGTGATTATCTCTTTGTGTCATCTTTAATCATTCAAATCTTTAATACATCAGAAAACAGAAGAAAATTAAACCTACAAAAGCTTTTTCTACTCTTTTTGCAGTCTGAAGAGTTAGTGACAAGCAGCCATGACCATCATGTGCTTAAAAGTCATGAAACACACTGAGAAAAGTAAAGTAAGGTCTTTAGAGCAGGCCTGACCAACAATGCAGTCATTAGTCAAATTCCTGGCAGGCAGAAGTTTCCTGCTGAGATGATGAGGAGAGTCGTTTTCCACAATATTTAACAACTGAAGGAATTTCAGAGAGCACAATGGCAGGAAAGAGCCTTCTCCTTGCACACAAAGAAACAGCAGCTCTGCTTTAAGGGCAAGTTTGAACAAAAACACTCTGAACTTTACTGACATTCAGATTTAAGACTGAACTTTAAGGACAAATTATGGTTGTGGAAGGCGACTGGATCAATCTGAAACATTTGGCTCATGCATTTGATCCTGTTTGAGATAAATGGCTCCACTTCACAGAGATCTTTAGGAATCAGAATGATTACGGGCAATTTGTCAGATATCCTAAAGGTCTGTAAGTGAAACGAAAGTATCTGAAATGCAGAGTGATTTGAAAATGCATAAATAAGCAGATGTTTTGGAGTTTTTTTATGATGTGGGTTTCACTCGGACAAGCCTTGGATGAAGGATTGAGCTCACTGACTGATTTTGTGCCAGCGAATAATATCATTAAAGATTGCTGAAAACTGTTTGGATGGCAAAAAGAGAAGTCTGCGACCAAAGCAGCCGCCTTCTGCAGCGAAGCAGATAGAAAACAGGTTTCAGGAACTTCTGAAATGTCTTCACTTGTCAGCCTCTGAGACCGTGTCCATCTTTCATACAGCCTTCTGATGGGGGGGACATGAGTATAGATGAAGCCTTAACTAACTGAATAAAAGATGAAAACAGCGTCTGTCTACCCTTCATCTCATCCGTCTTCTCTATCTCATCTTTCACTCTTTGTTTGATTTCCTCTCTTTGCTGTCTCTCTGGATATTTCTCACTGTCCTCTCTAGATTTCCTTTGCTCTCTCCGTCTCATTACTCTTTTTCCTCACATTTTTTTCTCTGTGTTTTTATCTCGCTGACATTTTTCCTGTCTGTTTGGTATAAGCACAGTGAGTTTCCTGCTCTGAACACTGAGGCCTGTCTACAGTTACACTTGACTCTGAGTCTGAGCGGTTGCTGGGATAAACCTTATTTTGAAATGTTATGATTAAAACAATGATGACTTAAATAAAAAATTTACATTTGAGGTCACTTATGTGTGGGTTTCTGTATTAGATTCAAATCTTTCTCTTTTGGGGGATGGGAGAGGGGGGATTTTAAGTCTGATTCAAACAGACACTGATTGAAAATGACAGCGAGCCGTTATCAAAAACCTGCACTCTTCTTTCTTTTGTTCCTTCTTTGATTCTCTTCAACCTTTTTAACCTTATTTATTGATGTTTCTGATGTCATCCTTTCTTCATTTCCTTTCCTGTCTTTGCTTTTCTGTTTCTTCTTTTTTCTCTCCCTGTCATGGCTATTCTCTCCCGCTTCATAAATTTCTCGTGTTTATTATGTATCCCTTTTCTATTCTCTATTCCACCACTCATTTTTCACCATCCTCTGTCTTGTTTTGGATTTTCTATTTTCAAGCCTTCCTTCTATCACCCTCTCATCATCTTCATACCTCTTTGTACTTCCCCTTCACATTTAACAGTATAACAGTGTTACTATACTTATCCCCGGCTCCTGATCTCTCCCTTTTGCCTCCTTTCATCTTCTCTCCCACCTTTGCCTCATCTCTCTTTTCTTTTGCTCCCCTCTGTAGTCTTCGTGCTTTCCTCCATCAGCTCAACATGTCAAACCCTCCAGGCATAAGCACAGCGGAAATGGATGAGGGAAGTTCAGCCCTTTTTTTATTTTCTCTGTTTATCTTCCTTTCAGCATAGTTCAAGTTTCACTTAAATTAAATATTAACACTTCACCTAAATCTTTCATCTGACTACCTGAGGCTTCCATCCATTCAGACTTTTAATATTTGACTACAACAGTTGGGAACATGTTTCTGCGGGCTTTCATGGATTAAAACATGTGAGGATCAAAAATGACGAAAACTGTTTTACTTGCCATTTCTTGTTCTGTGCTGAAAAAACTAAATAAGCTTTGGTAAAGTGACGTAACTGAGCATCAACCACTGAGCAAGTATCAGGGTCTGGATCGAAGACAATGTCTCTGTAAGAGTTTTACCATCATCGACATTATTATTCACCCTGGACATTTCGATCGTACGTTTCCATTTATTTCTACATCTATTTTTCATCCCAGTGGAACCAGATTTATAAAACCTCTTTTCTGTGGATATTTTCTTGTGATTAGAATAAACAAACAGCTTTATATGAGACATGGAGGAGCTACAGTACAGGACCAGACAGTATCTGTGGAATACAGTTATGTCTCCTCAGATATACTACGAATGGAAATGACTACTGAATGTTTGTCAAATAGCCTCAAATAATATTAAAATATCAAATATTTCCATGAAATTCTGACACCTGTTTGGACCATTTTCCCTCTATTTTTTAACTCAGCAATTATACAAACATATTCTTTCCCTTCAGAAGTCACATGCCCCCAAATTTATGCTTTATATATTGTCTGAACAATAACAAATATCCGGCCAAAAGCAGATGAAGCAAAGTAAACCTTCTAACCTGAATTGAATGGTATGGATGCAGAGAAAGGCTAAATGAGAAGGTATTCATCAATTTAAATAATCCCTTTGTCATAGAAATTTTAGGGTTTTTAAGATATTTGTAGCAATCAAACTGGGCAAATAAAAGAAAGATTAGAACAATAATATACAGCCTGTATCTGCATGTTTGGAACTCAGCTATTTGCATATATCTGTGTTCCAAAGATGTAGGCCAACATGTCCATCTTTCCAGTTGCACGCTGGGTGTCTGTTTATATGTATTTCTTTAAAAGAAAAACTGTGGAGGTCACTGAAACATTTGTCAACGCTCCTGAGAGCAGTATTAGTCGACAACAATTACCAGAAATTTATAAACTAATAAAACCTACATAGAGATTTGTTTTGATATCATTTGGCCAGATAATACCATATAGTACAAGATATATCATGTAGAAACATTAACATTAACATTATGTGCACCAAACATATAATGTAGCTTTAAAAAAATCACCAGCTAAGACTGAACCATTACCCACAATCCCCTGACCCACTTCCTTTTATTCATTTCCACATTTACTGTTGTGTATCCAAGACAGTGCTTGTAGACCCAGACGGGCTCCCTAAGTGGCTTGGAGGATCAAATCATGCTTTGAAAAGTTAACATAACATCAAATTTCAACATCAGAACACTGTGCCTCAAATGGAGTCTGGGTTGTTGCATAGCAACAAGTGCCAGTGATGGTGCATGCTCCTCTGCTTGTTTAGAAAGCCAAGAAAAGAAAGGTAAATATGTGCTCAGCGCACAAAAGCACTCACTGCTGTAGTCTTTGATGGAGAAGTTGGAGCTTGGATAGGTGAGTTTGAAAGTAAAGGTTGTTTGTTGGTCATCTTTGTCCACAGCTCTCAAAATTCCTATCACCTGAAAATACAGCGAAAAAAAGCTTAAACTACCTCCACACATAATGTATTGTTACCACATTTCTCGGGTCTGGAAATGCTATGAATTAAAAAGAATGAAACTTCCAGAAAGGAGTTTTTCTTACTGTGTTGGTGATGTCATTCTCACATACGAAGATGTCCTCCACATCCAGTTCAGGCGGGTTGTCGTTGATGTCCTGAACAAAGATGTTAACCCAGGCTGTTGATGCCAAACCTGCACAAGACAGAACAATAGCGAAGAGTTGACCCCAGTGTTCTGTGCTGCTGGAGATGCAGCGAATGACTAAAACAGAAGCTAATTCCGTCATTTGTTTGTGCAACTGAAAACTGTAAAAGTACAATTAACAAGATCTATCAGCCTGCTGCCTGTTAAAAAAACTCTTCAAAGAAAACCTGCTGGAGGAGAAAACAAATACTCGTACTTTAATCTGTTGATGTAATATGTGACAAAATTGAAACTCAGTTTTCTGTAAAAATAAATAATCATGTTAAAACAAAGATTGTGGGACAAACAGATGCAAGTGCCCTCTTAAATCAATAATTTGTCATTATTTTTCCTTTGCCGGATTCACACTC
>JAVQJG010102086.1:0-10344 GCA_036024015.1 Craterocephalus amniculus
TTCTTCGTTTGCATGAACAGACCGTCGACAGGTTGAATTTACTAAGCTTGTTGAAAACAAGGCGGACAACTTACTCAAGATCAGCTTTTCTGACATGAAAGTGGTTTTATGTTTTATAAAGAAAATTGATCGCTAAGAAGTGAGCCGTGAGGAAATCATGTTCGGTTGGTGGAGGTTGAGGTGGTTGAATGATAAATCTACAGTGGAATTCATTAAAGTTGATTGAATTTTGCTGCAGGCTTGTGTTAGAGGTGCTCTCAGTCCACCTGCATTTGCAGAATGCCCCTTGCAACACCCAACAGATTGAATCTGTAATGCAACATGGTAAAAATTCACCCTTTTTTTCAAAATATCTTTATATTCTAATCTTACCACTTGTAACCAAAAAATATTCAAGGAAAAGGGAAAATATTCAAATGAATCTTATTCTGAATCTGTCCAAATCTTCTCACAGTTGAGGGCCCTTTTTTTTGTCTGGTCCTCTTACATAAATTCACTGCTGGCTCCCAAACGGCACTGCCCTTATCCCTGCCTTGCAGGGAAGGTTATTTTTCAGTCTGTTTTCAAGCAGTAAAACTTATTACCTTTTTTTTTACTACCACGGCTTCTTTAGTCCTCTGAAAGTCAAGCCTGTCATTCCTTTGGGAGCGGGTCTGTTTCATAGCGAGGGGGTTTATTAATAGATATACAGAGAGCAATACAGTCCTGCCTTTGTTTCTTCGTGAGCCACACAACAATTCTGACTTGTATCTTATCACTGCTCCAGGCAGTCCATATTTGGAGTAGGCATTTTGAGATTAGGCAGCAGCTAACAACTTAAAGATAAACCCAGCACCCTCAGCAAACTATAAACAACCATATTTAATCTCCAGCTGAACTGAACATTTTGAGTTTAGTTTTAGTAGCATATTTGCCTTAATTAACATAATATATTTTGGGTACACAATTAAAATTTTAGCTTAAACGTTCAAAGTTGTCATACAGTTTATTATAATAATATATATAAAACTAAAATTTAAATCCTTAAGAAGAATGAGCATATATAGATATGATTTTGGACGTGTTCTACCCCTTTCCTTCTAAATTGTGGGTTTTCATCATGAAGGAAGGTAATGATGTCATAATTTTAGTGGCCTTTACACAACTAACCCACAAGAAGAGCAAGTGTATGCAGTAAGTGCTCATGTGATCTGTGTCTTCATACCTGTAAGTGCAGATGGAGACAAATGGCTTCATCCCATTCTCAAAACACCGGATAGGTTTTGTTAGTCTGAAAACAAAATGGTCTAAACAGTCAGAAAGAGCAAAAACAATGCTTGCAAATGGTGTAATAAACATCTTTTATATAGAGGATATGAAATTGTTTATTTAGGCCCTGTTTACATTGAAATGCTGAGACAGTAAAACACAAAGGTTTGGTTGCGTTCTGGTGTCCCATTTACACGGTAACAGAGGTTTTGGGTGGATAAAACAGCAAGAATTTGACAGATTAAACTTTTTTGCAACGCATGGTAAGTGTAAAGTGGAACTGGAACATTTTAGAGACAATTACGTCTTGCATATCAACTTGCACTCGTGCACACAGACTTACATAAAGCACAGCAATGGCGGAGCTCTGTGTCATGCTTGTGCTGCAGCATGTTATAAATTAATCTGGTCTGATGAAGCGAGACCTGTTTCTGGTGGAGCATTAATGCCATCACCGAAGACGCAGACGTTACAGGTGCAAGATAACTTCTGTTCAAGTGTTGCCTCATGGTTTATGAGGATCCGGCCAATGACTGTAAAAGATATGGACAGACCATGTTGGCAGCGTCACACATCAAATATAAAAATATATATAATATATGTTTTTTCGTCTGCTGGGTAGTTGACTTCTTTTAACATGGGAGTCTATGAGGATTGACTACCTTTTGGAGCCAGACACTAAGTGGGGAACTTTGGCACATCCTGGACGTTTTCCATGCATCCCTGCTCCAACACACCTAATTCAAATTAACAAGCCGCTGTGATAGGTGGTTGGCTCAATTTGGAACAGGGAAACATGGAAAACTTGCAGGAAGACGGCCCTCAAGGACCAGGGTTTGCAACCCCTACCCTAGTGGATGAGGGGTGAACTACAAGCTTTGGCACTTACGCATGATCTTCTCATTTCTCTGCCGGAGGTTGCAGCTTGGATTTTTGTGTGTCGTTGCAGCTTGGATTTTTGTGTGTCATTGCAAAGTTTCACTGCCCACTAGAGGCCTGGCATGCACACACACTACATCGATTCTGGTCCCATCTGCATTTTTCATTGCAAGGAAATATTTTTTATTCTGCTGTTGTGTAAATATATGCTTTTTCAAAAGCAAAGAAAAAAATATTGCATTTTGTGTTGAAATATTGTGATGTAAACAGGGCCTTAGACTTCACATTGTATTCATTTTATTCTGGGTTGCAGACTGCAGGACTGGACTCTGAAACCATATCTTGGATTGTTCGTAAGCCTCATAAGCAAAGAGCAAACATATCAGTACATTGCAAGCTAAAAAAAGCACAATTTAATTGATTAAAGTAATAGACCCCTTCTTAAGGAGCATCACAGTTCTGAACATTAATAATGTCTGCAGATCCTGCATTCAGTGGTGAGATTCAGCTCAGTGCATCTCATTGCTTCTCTACTAGATTTGAGCATTTTAAGACAAACAAAGCAAAATCTAACCAGGGAAGAGTGGTTGTATGGAATGTCCCAGCATGCAACATGTTACAGGATAACATACCTTCACTTTTCTATAAAGAAGGTATATTGGGTCATTTCGAAGTTACGGTTTGTTGCTTTTATTAAAGGCTATTTTGAACCATTTGAAATGATATGTGTTGTCAATAGAGACAAATGGATGAGTAATGGTATAAGTAAGTTAAATTACGGTGGTTTTACTATAAGATTGGGTAACTGGGTGGAAAATATTGTGTTTTCATAATACTTCTACATCTAGTTAATTCTGTTACAATTATCTCAATAAATTAATATGAATTGCATAGTGCAAAAACAGCCAGAACAATACTGCTGTACATTTTAACATTGGGATTATCTGCTACAATAACTTTCAAATTCACTTTAATATTTACCCACTAAGATCGTATCGACACGAGACTTGGTATGAATGAAGACTGTTTATTTGGGGGTTGCAACATTCTTACAGTCTGAGTTTACTTTCACACTGCACTTAAACAAACATGCTCAATCTTTTGAAAAAATATTCCTCCACTCCTGTCTGAGGTGGCACTGCATCAATAGTTACTGAAGGAGAAAACAAGACAAACAAGACAAGAAATACACCAGGTAATGCAGGTCAACCTCAGTTTCTGCCATAAATAGGAGCCTACTTCTTGCATTTGCTTCACTTAAAGCGAACAGAGTCCTACGATTTGAGGTGGACCAGAGTTTGGTTGCATATTCTCACAACCCAAAATAATAGTTTTCAGTCTAATAAAGCGGAACAAAACAAACTCAACTACATAGACTATGATCCTCTGCGGCCAGTGCACTCTTTTGAACCGAATGATAAAGCAGTTTTTTGTGCCTCTGTAATTTTATTTATCAAATAGGCTATTTTTTCATGTCTAGGTGAAATTTTTTTAATATGCTACCTAGCCTGACTTTTCTCTATAAATATATGTTGAGCTATTACTGGAATTTGGCATTTCAGTAAAAGTTTTACAAGCTGTTCAAAATGTCATAACTTATAATATGACAATAAATGTGCCAATGACTCAACAAATTTTTATTTTGTCATTCTTGTTATTGTGAGCCTACCCACAATATCAAAACAAACATCGTGCTGTGAGGTTAATATCGTGATAACATCGTATCGTAAGATGTGGATATCCTGACATCCAAAATCTAGATTGTTTTTTTAAAGCAACAAAGAAACTGAAAGTAACATTTTTTCTTTACTAGTTTCCATTTATACATAGTTATTATTGAACCATAAAATATTCATGTGAACCCATCACTTGGAAAAAAAGCTTAAATGTAAGTTGCATCCAAGCAAAACGGCAGGGGAAAATTTAAGGGAGGTTTAAAAAGCTTACATAAACAGCTAGCCATGCGTTATTTCCTGACAGTATAATAACTAAAATGGGATACTTTAAGTTGTTGAAAGATAAATATTTGTAAAGTTTGTAGTGTACACGATCACGATGTGCCCCATAATGATGTACATTAGCAACATCATCTCAGATGGCAAATGCAATATATTCCATTTATTGCCATTTACATTATCTCATTTAAAAAGTATGAATTATCATTTTGAGATAAAGAAACTTTTCTCTGCTAAAGATTCAATGACTGCTGCTTAAAGAATTATGAGCGAAGGATTTCCTTGTTTGTGAGGCTTGCTGTTTTTCTATTTCTTCTGTTTTGGAGCAACTATTCTTTTTCCAAACCTCCTGTAAGCCCCCACCTCCCTCCCACCCTGTGGCATTCTCAACAGCTAAACAATGCGGTTGGCACAGAGACTGAGCCACTGGAAGAGCTGCACTGTTATTAGCATGTTTTGCATGCTAATACACTTCCCCTTTCTAGATGTTTCTTCAGGAATTTTGTACTAATTAGGTATAGCTGTCTTGTGTCTGCTGAACAATGGGATCACATTATCATTTCCGCTAATTGCAAGAGGCTGTTACACTTATTTCCTATTTTTGAACGCAGTTGCATCATCTGTTCAGTTACAATTTTCCTCTCTTAACTGTTAACCTTCACATTTCTCTCCTTTGTCTTTTATGGCAACTTTCACGGAAACCTGTGCGTCTGTGTGCTATCTAACTATTTATTTTTCTTGCTCTGTCCAGCTTTATTGCATGACGTCTTCTCTTGAACTTCTGTGAATATTTTAACTGCCTTTGCATCTGCAATGCACCAACATTAGTACAGTGGATCTTGTCTCTTGTATTTTTATACCCACTGCTAGATGGGGCCTGGATTGTTTTGGAACTTCCCACCCAAGGCTGGCTGTATGGTTCCACAGAGCCTCCTGCAGACCATGTACGTAGGATCGTGAAGACACTTTATCTCCCATATAATACCACACAGGTCTCTCCTTTATCCAGCCTGCGTGGATTTATCAATGGCATTTTCTGTCCACCAGTTCCATTCTGTCAGTCAGTCCAATGTTTCCCACATTCATTTCGCAGCAGCCGGCAAATGCCCATAAATCCCATCATAATCATTGTTTAGCAATAAAAAAAGCATTGAGAAGGATAAGTCCATCTGCCATGTGATTCATATCTATTTAGGGGTCATCTTTAATTCACAGCAGACAGTGGAACAGATTCGGGGAATTAGGCTCGGAGTTAAGCCAAACCTTGAATCTGAAAATCATCTCAACAACATTTGGTGTCAGCCTGCTCCAGGTGACATATTGTGTTGTGACACAATTTCAGCATGAGCTGTTTGCTTCTTCCTCAGCTTGTCCAGCCATGAAATATGTATTATTTTGTACATCTTGACAATCAATTGATACTGCCAAACGTCTTGGATAAAATTAGTGACAGTCCAGGAGGAGAAAATGAACAACAATGAAAAAAAGGAATCCGTTGCGAGATCTATGCAAGATCTTTGGTTTTGCAGGTAAGAAGCTAATCTGACTGTGCTAATTTTACAGCTTCAACTAATATCAAGATAAAAAAAAGAAAATGTGACTTAAATTTTGTGGATTTCAGCCATAATGAATTCACTTTGCAGTGGAATAAAAACAAACACCATTTTTTACACTGACATCAGATATAGGCATCATGTGACCAGTATATTATGGTAAACTTAATAAGTTTACTTGGGGCAAAGAAAGTTTACCATAATACATTGGTTTAAAGAAGCACCGTGGAACTTTGGTATACTTTGTATATGTAGCTAATTCGGCATCCAACCTGCATCCTGAGGTTTCTTAATGCCAGTGGAAGTCAGCTCGAAGATGACTCCTATCTCTGAGTCTGTCCCACTCTCTCTTTCTTTTACTCTCTTCCTCTTGTGGTGTCCACTAAGGTTACTTTGCTAAATCTGCCATTGTGCACGTTCAAAATGGCTATTGTATTGATTTCCAGTTGCTAGGGTGTGTATAAAGCAAAACATAGCTAAAACATGTGGTTCTGGGCTGGAAACTTTGCAAAACTGGGTTCCTCAGCCTCAGACTGCTGTGTGGCATCGACTGCTCTAGGTACGTCCATCATAAATGCTGTACTACTGGTGCACTGGCTTGAATATTGATTAGCTTAAGGGTAAGAGATAAGGATCACAAGCAAGCAATCAAACAAGAGGATCTCATAATTATGTGCTAGTCAGACTGTTGAGTCTGTTGAACACAGGTGCTGCCGTCAGGTGGTAGAGGCAGCATTTTGTTTTTGGTAGCACAGACAACAAGTTTAAGAAAACGCGGGGAAAGCGTGGACCGTCTCATTAATCCTACTTGTTGTGGGTTCATACATTTCAGCTGCCATATTTGGGCCACCATTTTGACTATAGTGTCTCTGAAGTGTCTCAGTGGTGTCGAGCCATTTGTGTTTTATATATTTAGCTGAAAAGAGGAATGGCTTCATGTGTGTCTGTTGTGTATGTGTATGTGTGTGTGAGAAGAGAGCATGATCAGGTATGCACCATTGCTCTTTGTTTTTATACTTATTTTTATTTTATTTAATTTTTTCTTAAATACTTGTTTTTATTATGTAGCACTTTGTGATGCTTCATGTATGAGAAGTGCTATATAAATAAAGTTTGATTTCATTTGATTTTCATTTGAACTGACGATCCACTGTGTGAGTTGGGAACCCTCTGAGCTTTAAAACTGCAGTACCGGCTTTGTTTGATAGGGGCTACCTCCATTTAGGATAGCCTAGAAATGCCTCAAAAAGCAACTAAAAGCAGCCAGTACAGGTTACACAATTTGACTTGTTACCTGTAGTGAAGTCATCGCTGAACCCAAAGCCATTGGATCCATTAGCAAATAAAAACAGATTTATGTCTAAAAGAACTTTGGACACTGACCTACACCATCTATTCACATATGGTTGGCTTTTGAAGAAATTTCTATGTCCATCTATACCACTAAATTTCAGTACATTATGAATAATGTACTTTTAAAATACAAAACATCAGCAATCGAAATTCTTTTTACACTTAAACAATAATTTCATTTTTTACAAGTTTGACCATTAAATTCACAGTTTGCTGAGTATTTTGGAGCATCTTAAAGGTTGTGACACCTCAAAGCAGGAGAGAGGTAAGGTGGATAATTTCCACCTTATGTTGTGTAAGGTGTTTGTATATTCATATCTACAAACAAATTCCCAGTTTCCTCTCAGATCACTGGACTTTGATCCTTATATCTGTTTCTCAGTTTGGTTCAGGAAGGAGATGCATGAATGTTCCCCTCCCCCATCGGTATACTGCTGGTGACCACACACTGTCTACCCGTCTGCCCTGCTGGCATCTGCCGGCGAGTCCAATGGTGCAGATCGTAGAAACAAAACCACTAAAAGGAACACGTAGCTGGATTTTTTGTTGTATCTGCCGGACAATCCAACTGTGTCATTCAGCTGAAGCCAAGTGAATACAAGTCATAGTGTGTGAATGCTTGTTTGGCTGTAGCTGCTAGTCTTGGCATGATGAGGGGTTAATGTATGTTTTTCAGCAAATCCTGAAAATTAAACATAGGATTTTCTAAAATGGGAGAATTTAATGTGGCCTTTCTGGTGTGAATCTCATCTGGCACATTTGTAGTGTCATGAATCACTGGTGTGATAGTGACAGAAGCCCCTAAGTATTATGTAATTTCCAATCATTTGACAACACTATACTGGTTGTCATATTACAGTGCTGTAATTAATAATGCTCAGTAAAGTAGTTAGTTATCCAAAAAATTGTATTTTATAAAAAATGAACTAGTTTTTGGCCTTACATGGGTATCTGTTCAAAATCTATATTACAAACTGCAGTTTTTGAAAATTACAGTGGGGGGTCTGCCAAGGTCACACTAAATATATCTTTACATGCACATACTAATCCTAATACTAATAATTTTGAGTCTCATCCAAGTTTGGATCAAATTTTTGATGTGATGTTCACAAGAACCATGAGAAATCAGATTATTCATACCCCTGAAATAAATGTTTATGTAAGCATCTATAGGTTTCTAAACATGCTTATAAAGCTGTGTTCGATTTCTTATGATCTCAGTCGCTGTGATATTCATCACCTGTAACTGCTGGGAACCAGATAAGGTGTTTAGTTTCTATAATGTCTTGTGTTTCTATCTAAATACTGCAGCTTGTGTATGACATTTTCAACACAAGGATAAAACCTTCCTCAGGCATCAGATAGTAGGATTATTAGAATAATTTATTTACAGATACTGGTGTGTATTTCAACGTAGTTTGTATCCTCTTATAAAATAATGAATCTTTAATTTGCCAGTGAGTTAAAATAATGAGTATCTCACAATAAACAACATGTAATAAAAACATCTGCTTAAAATACTGTAAGCAGCAGAAATAGCTATATGTAAGAGAGCTGCAAAGACTGGTTATTATTATTATTATTATTATTTTACCATAAATTAAAAGGCTTGAGACAAAATGTGCATTAAATAGTTATTGCCAAAACTTGAGATATACAAGTAACCGGCCTGCAGTTGCCTGTTGTCCACATGTCTCCAACCCTGCCTTGACAGAGGAATGAGAACAGCTAAATCAGCAAATGGTAGGAAGAATCCTTCAAGTGTTTAATAACACCATTGTGTTTCATTAGCTGTGAATAGCTGTGTGCCCTTTGGCTATTGAGCTTATTTGAATTTGTGTTTGACGCTGGTAGATGATACTTTTTACTCTTAGGTCACGATTTTACAGAAGGGTAGAAAAAATAGCTGCAGGGCGACAGTAAGCAGTGCCTCAGCTGTTATTCCCATGCAGGCTTTTCTTCATCGGAAGAAACTGTCCTGTCAAACTTAAAACTATAAATTTGCTGAACAAAGTCACAGCTGTGAACACAAACCTGTGTGTGTGAGTTAGGATTTAAACCAAAAATATATGAGGTTGGACTGCGCCAACATGTATAAAGATGAGATGACACCTGAATTATGACAGCATTACGATGGGATGAATGATGCCTGTTACTGTAAATGCAAATTTGGAAGCAGGTGAACTTTATTTCAGACCTCAGCTCTCTAGCAAGCACACTCCTATTATAGGATGTATATCAGTACAGGACGTGGATGAATCATGCAATGAAATGATTTATCGTTTGCAAGTTGCAGCTGCTTCATGTTAAGCATTGTGACTACGCAAGTTTTCCCACTGACATATTGTAGTTTTGCTATACTGGTATCAGAATGTGTAGCTTGCTTTGTTTTTGTGACTGCAGAGCAGAGATCCCTGAGCTGTTTCTCTCAGTCTAAAATATTTCAGGGAAAGTCAGGTCCAGACAAAAGCATTTTTATTAGATATGTAATAATAATGCAACTGTGTTGCCTTTGTGCATTTACCTGTCCATCTGTCCAGACACACCTCAGCTGCTGCTTCTCATTGCTCCAGCAAATACCTGCTCCCATGTTTGAGCTTTAGCTTTGCTTGGCTGAATAAAAGCCAGAAAGTGCTATGTAATGAAGGTTAATCAGTGTAATTGTTTTATGAGCTTCTCTATTTGACATTCATTGCTGTTTGTCATTTTTCTGCTTCTTCCTGTTTGTTATGACATCCATTGTCAGCCCCAGTCAGCCCCTCCTGGCTGGAGCTAACTTTAATCCATTCACCATTCAACTAATGTGTGGCATAATCTCTTAAGTCATGCTCTTCATTGTTTGGTTTTTGGATGATTGCAAATCTGTCAGTGTGTGGCAGAAAAATGGCAACCTGTTGTCGCTGTTGACAATGCAGACGAGGAACACAGTGAAACTACACTTAAGGGTCTACAATATAATTTCCTCACTGCAGTGTAAAGCCAGATTTCTTTTAAATTCTTTTTAATTTGGTTTATGTTCACCTGAAGAGACAGAAGGCAGGAGGTTTGAATCCCTGTTGTGTGTGCGTATGAATGTATGAATGAAATTATGATCAGCTGGGTGTTTTTAAAAGTTGTTGTTTTTTTATGGAAAGCACTTTGTGTACCTTATTTGTATGAAAAGTCATTTACAAATTAATAGAATCTGAATTTTATCATATGTAGCCTCAGTGGACTTGAGCTTTGCAATTAAGTTATAGGCCCGGTTTCGCAAACAAGGCTTAAGCCTAATCCCAGACTAAAATGCTGTTTGAGCTTGCTTAACTTTAAGTCACTTGCACAAACCTATCTTAAAATAGTCATAGATTTAGCCTGTT
>JAVQJG010102089.1:0-11973 GCA_036024015.1 Craterocephalus amniculus
TCTTCTTCTTCCCTGGTTTGTTTCTGCTCCACTATGCTCAACACTGACCCCGCGGTTTCCGGTGGTATTACTCCGTCGTCTGTGTCGAGTGATGGATGCGCAAGGAGCCTGAAAATGTACCAAAAACGCACGGAATTGACGCAGAAGACGGACGAAACTTTCCGTGCGTGTGCGTATCCGTCATCTGCGTCGAGCATAAATGGGCCTTAAATCTTGACTTTTAAAAGGCATGGTGTTTAGGATGTTTGAGGTAACTTCAGATTTTTTTGTTAACCTGACAAGTGGAGGACAAAAGAGGAAGAAACAGGGAAAATGTCACTATAGATCTGATGCAGGACCCGCCAGAGAATAAAACAAAAGGCAAAATCATCCAAAGAAAAGCTTTTAAACTCCTTCAAAACACCTGGAGAACTATTCCTGAAGACTACGTAAAGAAACAACCAGAAAGTTTTTGCCCACTTCTTTATATTGAACTAAAGAATCAGGATGTTTAAGTAGATGAATGCATCTTTACCAGGATGGCCACGATGTTTCTGAACACGCGTGTCAGCAGGCCCTGCGACGTGGTGATCTGCGTGCTGCGACCGGAGCGTCTGATGTGCCTCAGCACCGTCACGTAGGACAGCAGCACCAGCACGTACAACACGAAGAAGATGGTTATAACGGGCACCACCAGGGTGGCCGACATCGTGCCTCCGACTTCCACCGCCGGGCTGTAGCACACCGCATCCCCATCCTCTCTGCTCGCCATCGCCTCCCTCACTGAGTAGTAGACCGACAGCGGCACGGTTCCCCCCACACACACCGCCCACATGGTGGCGCACACCGTGTTGGCGAAGGATACCCGCGTGAGGCGAGTGAAGAAGCCGTGCGGCAGCAGGCTGGTGCAGGCGCTCGGCCGGGAGGCGTGCGTGTTCTTGATGAGCGAGGCGAAGCGGCTGAGCGCCACCCAGGTCAGGATGAGGATGCTGATGTAGACGGTGATGTGCATCATGGGGGTGACGCCGTGCAGGACCACCTGGCAGATGGCGCTCTGCAGAGCCCAGGTGGAGCCCCGGGCGAAGTAGGCGGCGAGGAAGGGTGTAGTCAGGGACAGCAGCAGGTTGGAGATGGTCAGGTGGGACAGGTAGATGTGGGTGGGGGAGATGGAGGAGATGCAGCGCAGGAACACCCACAGAGACAGCAGGTTGCCGGGGAGAGCAGTGAGGAAGAGGAGAATGTAGACTGACGGGAGGAAGATGAGGGTTGCAACAGAAGGACAGAGGGAGGAGAAGGAGGAGGCGTTGTAGGGTGGAGGTGTGTTCAGCGGGTTCTCCATTCGATCTGCAAAGACGCGGAGGTTAGAAAGAAGATTTAAGATCCCATCGATTCATCAAATGGATTTATTAAAACATTAAACCTTTCTAATCGATTCTATTCTTTAAAAAAGTTTTTTAGGTGCCTTTTCAATTTAAATTGTGATTTTATATTGCAGTTTGATATTATCAATTTGTACAATATCAATATATCAATATCATTTTGATATTGATATTGTGAAGTAAAAACAAAAAAATTTTTTTTTTTGTTTGTTTTGGTTTTTTTTTTCATTTGCAAAGAAAAACCCAGTAGCCAATCATTCTGCTGCAAAAATAAAAAATTATTAAAAAAATAAAAACTTTAGGAAAAAAAATTTATTTATTTTTTTTTTTTGGTGGGGGGTTTTACAAAAAAAATATTAAAAAATTGTGATGCAAAAATTAAGCGATTTCTTTTTTTTGTTGAAAATTGTGAACCAAAAATGATATAAAATTGTTTTTTTTTGTCTTTTCTTTTTTTTCTGTTTTTTTTGTCTCCGGGGCTTAAGATTTGTCGTCTGTGTTCATGTAGATAACGATATCATCTTCAAACCAGTCTGTCTTAAGAAACTTTCCTTTGATAGAGATCTTAGATATGATGTTAGCGTCTCATAATGCTTGGGTCTTTTCAAAGCTGCACTTCTCGACAGCAAAGTTCAAAAGAAGAAAAAAAAATCAGGATGTGGTTTGTTTAATAAAAGACTGAAACCACAGTCCGTCTTTGACAGAGCTTCACTGTTTTTTATCCACCCTGCCTGCACGGCTCCTCTAGCATCCTCTGAGTTATTTCAGTTCAGTTTTATTTATTAAAGCGCTTTTCATATTAAAAACATTTTTTATATAACAAACCTTCATACACCAGTAACAGAAATGTGAAACAAACACCTCATTATCTTTTTCACACATAATCATGAATATGTACTCACACACATACAAACACACAGCACAAAGCCATGCCACGCTGGATACGACTTTGTGTTATGTCTCTGTCCAGACATCAACTTTTTAACCCTTTAAAGAGGCATTACGTAACTTTCCGACTGTTAATATGTGTGTTTTGGACTCGTTTGATGGCATCGTGACATCTGTTGATGCGATCTGCTCCCCCAGCGACAGATCTTGAAGAGCAAATGTTTTTGCCTCCTGTTGTGATTTGAGTTTTGTTTGAAGTATTGTTGTATATCCTGCACATTCGTGGTGTTGGTATCGATAAGGGTTGTGATTTACAGCTTTGGCATTTTTCTCGTTTTGTTAGAGTACTGTAGGTTTGAATTTGGTTTGAATTTGGGAAAAAATGAATCAGATATGCGTCACATTGTGGACAGATGAGATGAATTTGTATGGTTTTAGGATCCGGTGTGAATGTAGTCTAGTTTAACTCACACATGCTGCTGTAATCCAGGAAATAATAATGCTGCTAAGCAACAGATGAGCTCTTTGTTAGACAATCCAAAGCAAATTATCAACTTCTGAGCAGGAAATTAGTTTTGTCTGATAATCTGCCGTCCCATCAAAAGCTGCCATCAGTCAGATGCTTATTTACAACAGTGTTTTTAGAAATGCTAATTTTTGCTTTTAAAAGGGATCTGAGTAAAACTCAGAGAATCGAACAGAGTGAATAAGAAGAGAAGTCTTTAGCGATGGTGTCAGGGTTAAGGCTGGGTAACACTCCTAATTTCCTGAATCGATTCAATTTAAAAGAGCAAAAATCGATTTGACTTAATTT
This sequence comes from Craterocephalus amniculus, assembly GCA_036024015.1. Classification (NCBI taxonomy): domain Eukaryota; kingdom Metazoa; phylum Chordata; class Actinopteri; order Atheriniformes; family Atherinidae; genus Craterocephalus; species Craterocephalus amniculus. Next base: position 3,061 of record JAVQJG010102089.1, read on the forward strand.
CGATTCAATATTGATTCATTTCCAGACATTCATGACACATAAATATTTCTTGAATATTAGACACTCACAGATGGCAATTTTTATGAAACGCTGAAGTAATCTTTCAACAGTGTGTATTTTGTAACCATTTAATATACATGTTTTCATTAAAAATGTCCAGCACTAGCATGTCACACACATAACTATAACATTTATTTGTGAAAATTACCAGTGTTACATGTTAAACAGAACACAGTGTTAACAGAAACATTACAGTAAAAAAGAATGACCAAATAAAAACTAAGCTTTCTTTCTTTAAAAAAAAATTTTATGATTCGATTATTGATTTTTTTAATTCTTGAATCGATTTAAATCGACTAATCAATTTTTTAAACCCAGTCAGGGTGAGTTCTTACTGTCATCACATTTAATGTTGACAAATCAGTCGACTTATTTTTTATATCAAGAGCAGTCTTCATACATGAACTCTGGAGGTTTTCATGAGAATTTCCTTTGGATTTTATTCCACTGCTGCTGCTAAAATTGTTGCAAACATGAACTTTACAGCAGGTGGAGGATGAGGATGTTTGTTTATATCATAGCAACATGTTTCAGCTGCATGCACGGTATTGGTGAGCGAGTGGAAAACCGCAACAGCAGCTCTTATAGCTAAAGAAACTTAATTTTCCATGAGCACATTTTAACTCAAGAACTCCTAATCCTAATCCCTCCTGATAAGAGTATGAATGTTTAAAATTCTGGGGACTTAGATGGCCTCTTTGTATTTAAGGGTTTAAAAATCTTATTTCTTTAGTATTAAAGTCATTGTTTCATGAAACAAATGATATTTAAAGAATAAACATGTGTTGAACATACCATGGCAGCAGTTGGGAGCCCTGAACTAGATTTTATAGAAAAAAGTAGAAACTAACCTGTGGTGGTTGTGAGCCACTCAGAGATCGTCTGCAGCTTCCTCTTCATTAAACAAGACTGATGGTTAAAACGAAAGTAGGAACTTCTTGTTTTAGTTCGCGGTATTGCCCAAAACTTTCTGTTTGACAGCTTCAGCTGTTACCTACCAAACATGGACAGTAAGCCGGTGGTAGACAGTCTGACAAAAGAAAAGCTTTGTTTACCTTCTCTAAATGTGTGTGTATACTCATATATAAATATATATAAATATAAATAAATATAAATAAAGCTATAAACAATAGCTTTAACTTAGAATAAACTTTATTCTTTGTGACATTTTTTTCTTTATCTGAAATCTTATTTTTTTAGTTATATTATTTGCCTTCTCAGCTTTTAATTAGCTTTATTTTTTTTAACAACATTTGCTTACTTTTTGCTTTTTTAACTGTTTTTCAAATTTAATACATTATTTGGTTTGTTTGCTTACAATTAATTATTTTTGTGGCAACTTTTTCTAATATATCTGAATAATTTAATTAAGTTGCTTTGATAGCATATAGTTTGGTTTATTCTTTGAGACAAATTTTTATTTAAAATAAAATAAAAAATAACTAATAGCTCAAATTAATTTCATAAAGTTTTTAATTGGCTTTGCTTAAAAATAGCTTTATTCTTTTTCATTTTTTGTGTATAGATTTTATTTATTTATAACATTAGCTTAGAAATAATTCTCAATTCATTAATTCTTTCTTATTCAAGAGAATATGAATTTATTACATCATTAGCTTTGTTTGCTAAGAGTTGGTTTCATTTTCTGGACAAACATTTTTCATTGTTAGAATTTTTTTATTTATCCCCTAATGTTTTTACAACCACATCTTGGTTGTTTTCTGTTTACTTTTTTGAGGAAACTTTTCAAGTGCGGGAAGTAAAGCAACCTTTTCTTTTCCTTTTTTTTCTCTCTCTCTGAATCTGCTCTGACAGTCCCCGCTCTGCCTCTATAAAAAACTTTAGAAATGTCTTCAGCCTGTATCTAAATGTCCTGGAGGGGGCGCTGCTGCTCCAGCTGAGAGTCGGATGGGTTGGGTGTGTTGTTGTCTCTCTCACATCCTCCTCATCACTGTAAAATCTGTACTAAACACACAGACATGTTTGAATTTTGATTTATTTTATCAAAAAATATATGATTATAAAGATTTATGGTTATACATATAAATATAAAATACATATAAATTGTCAGTATTCATAGAAAACAAAAAGCTTTTTACATGTGGCTCAGTGGGTTTATGTCTGCAGATTGAGATAAATATTCCACAGATGTGCTTTTTCTTTTATCTGTCGGCTCATCATGTAATACTTTCACAGCCCACAGAAATTGCACATTTACAACTTCGTTGTTATTCCTGGAGCATCGGCGGACGGCTGTGTCTTCCTTTATGGCACGTGGATATCAACACTGGTCATTTTAAATGCACACTACTGCTGATTCAGCAAAAAAATAAATAAAAAAGGACAATGAGCCCCCTAACATGCACACCAAAAATCAGATTAATATCCATTATTATCTTGTATAAACAGAGTAAAGCGATAACGTTTGGCCTGTTTTTAGTTCTCATATTCGTACATCTGACAATGAAGACCAGATAACTCTGCAGTCACTATGTCCATACTTGTGGAAATGCATACCAATGTTTATCCAGTATCAGAACTTAGAGGTCACTAGGGGGCGCCAAAGTGCAAAAGTCTGCCATAATTCACTACTGTGGCTTTAGATCTGTATATTTCAGATTTGTGAGCTGACCAGGTGATCCTCCAGATCACAAATGAGTTTGCTGATCAATTCTCAACTTGTGATTGAGTACTGTAGAGGCTCGAAACAAGAATGAAAGACGGTGAAAATGTCGTCGAAAAAACACCATCAGCCTGACTGAATTTTCATCTGCAGCGCTTCGATTTCAGCCTTCTCGTTCATGTCATCGGAGGTGGTGCTCCTGCTGGTCCTGCGAGGATCTCGTACCCGAAGCACGCTGTTGGCCATGCGCAGCATCTCCTTCCTCACCGAGGAGGACAGCAGGAAGTACATGATGGGGTCCAGGCAGCTGTTGGAGGCGGTAAACAGCAACGCCACCTCGTTGCCTGTGTCCGCCACGTCCTTCAGGAAACAGGAGCTGTCTGTGATCTGTGTGGTGATGTAGAAGACTCTGAACAAGTGATACGGGACGAAGCAGAAGGTGAAAACAAAGAGGATGAAGAAGGACTTCTTGGCGCTTCGAGCGTAGTGAGACGCGTTGGGAAATCCGGGCATTTTGTGGGATTGCTTCAGGAGCTTCCGGGCGATATTCCCGTAAGAGACCATCAGAGCTATGAAGACCAGCCAGAAGGTGGCGACCGCCACCATGTTGATGTAAGCTTTCCATTTCTCATCCACGAGGGACTTGTACTGGAAACACCTGGAAACACCAGAACATCGTCTCATTTAACACATTCAGGGATATTTAAAATAAAAAAAAACACAAAGTAGAAGGTTAAATGTTTACTTGTCGTCCTGGCCTGATGGTTTTGAACTGTAGACTGTGAGCGTGAAAGCCGAGACGCCCAACCAGACGACTGCACACAGAACCCGGGTGCACTTTGGGGAAAACAGCCACGGCTGCATCCCTGTGCTGTGATTGATCTTCAGGTAGCGATTGACGCTGATCAGCCCCAGCAGGATGATGCTGATGTACATGTTGGTGTAGAAGAGGCAGCTCACTACCGTGCAGAGGATGTGAGACTGACCCCAGACGTTACCACGGGCGTGGTAGGAAATACGAAACGGGAGGCAGACGACCAGCAGCAGGTCGGCGAAGACGAGGTTCATGAGGAGCAAACGGATGGAGTTCTTCTTGGATTTGATGGTAAAGACCCACAGAGCCACCAGGTTTCCAGCCAAACCCAGAACGCAGATGACAGAGTAGACCACGGCCAGCGGGATGTGCAGCTTGATGTGCAGCTCGGAGTCAGAACAAGACTCGCTTGTGTGCCCGCTTACGTTGTCAGGCGGAGAGCCACTCGTGTTTGCTACCATGATGGCTTCGGATCCTCAGTCCTGCAGACAAATGAAGAAAAGAAGCGTGAAATGTCGTGTAGCAGGACTGGGAATACCTGGTTTGCCGATATCTCAAAATCACCCACAATATGATTTCGGTTCAGTTTGATCTAGGATCGATATGAAACGATATAACGCTATATCAGGAGTGATTGATCACAATTTTTTCCATTAATCACAAAAAGCAACTAGATCATCATTTAGCCTTTCTTTATTCCTGAGTTCTGGCAGTTTAAAAGAAAATATTTTCAAAATAAAAGTGCATTTGATAACTGGTTAATCGATTTTCGGCCGATGTTAGGATTTTGAATCGATATCATTGACTCATTGACCATATGATCGATGTATCGTCCCCCCCCTATGGAGTAGTGGCAGAAGTTATGCTGGTTTCTTAACAAAAGTTGGGCTTTCCTTGGTTGCTCAGGTGCTGCCGACTCAATTTATTATGTCCATTCTTGGAGTTGTTGTTGCCCTGCTGCTGTGCCTGTCACGATAACAAAGTTTGCAGTGCTATTAATCGTCTCAGAAATGATTGCGATTAACTATAATATTGTCATTTTGAGTTGATGATCAGCTGACTTAATTACAATGCTATAATAATGCAGGAACACCCTTTCAAAGATCAATAAACTTTCATTTGTTAATAGCATTTTTCTCTGGATCTGGAAGAAATTTGAGATAAATAAACAAAAAACAATTACAGACTCTACTCAGTCTCATCAATGATTTATGAAAATCAAACACAACAAAAAACAATAAATATGAGATATAATGAGTCTCTGTAAACAACATGAGGCTCAGACAGGGAAACTCCCTGTTAGTGCCACTTTAACCAAACAGGTAGCAACAAAAAAATCCCTGTTTCACTCTGTGGTATCGTACGAGACCATGTCGCTGGCAAGTACGACACGACAGACCACTCTACGAGAAATAAGAATGTTCAGACAGAGAACGAGAACAAATGGAAATGATTGCGGCCTGAAAACTAATTGCACTGATTTTTTCTTACCTTGTGATTAACTGACTTATTGAGTATTGCGACCGTCCGACCTGCTTCTTCCTAAGGCTGAGGAACCAGACTTCACTACTTATTTCAAGCATCACATGACGGCTGTTTAGTTGTACGGCAACTTTATATCAACCCAGTGGCCGTTTTCATCAGCAAAAAAATACTCAAGGGCATTATCAGAGAGGAAAAGAAAAATAAGGAACAGAGCAGGAGATGAGACGAGAGTCCACATTGGACTGACTTTTACTGGCTGGATGGAGCACAGAGAAGAGACAGGATGCGAGCTAGAGGTTGAATTAGCCGTAGTTAAGGGCAAAAATCTGCTTTAAAATATCCTTATTTTTCATGTTATAATTATGATCATAATGGAAGTTATAATTATGATTATTTGTGTAGCATTCTAAACAAATAATTACAGCTGCTGATAAAATTAAAGGGCAGCAACCAATATGAATTAATGCATAAAATCAGAAAACTCTAAATTAATATCCATTAAAAATAGCAGTAATAATCATTGTTATGATAATGATAAAACAGTTATTCTAAAAGGGAAAATGAAAAATAAGGGGATGAGCTAGTATTGTTAGTAAAGTCATGTTTACCAGCAATGAATAACTAATCTGAATCATCTGTTGCAGCAGCGAACTGTCAGGAAGTCTTTGATCTTTACCACAGGAAGCTTCTTTCAGAGTTTAATTCAGACCCTCAGCTTCAGCTTTAATTCTACATCCAGCTGTTTGGAAAAGCAATCTGTGAAGTTCCAGATGAGTGATTCACTTCTCTTAGTGCTCTGAACCTTCTTAGAAAGCACAAATCTATGACTCACCTTAGTTTAAACAGAAGAGGTGCTCGAAGAAATCCCCCTTTCACGCCGTTTTTATAAGTCCCTGCAGCTCTCCAGCTGATTCCACAGAGCTGAGTCCATGAGAAAAGTCTCGTAAATCCCAGAGTTATTGTTGGTTCAGCTACCTGCGGCGGAGTTCAGCAGACTTGACTGACTCTGAGCTCTCGCTTCCTCACCGCCTGTTATCACTGCAGTGGTGAGAAGGTTACCTCCCTCCCCTCCCTCCCCTCCCTGGGCTGTTTTCTGGAAAGAAGACAAGCTGTGATGTTGTCTTTTGAAAAGACAAGCGCTTCTTTATTTTTAGTCCACGGCTGCAGCTTTACTTGAACTGAGGTGTGAGGCAATAAAATAAGAGGAAATGAAGGATTTCCTGCTTCATGTAAAAAAAAAAAAAAAACAAAGTCACATTTGTGTTCAAAGGTTGATGTGTTTCTGACATGATTATATTAAATTAATTTCCCATTTTTCAGCGTCTGTGCTCATTTAGGGTAAATCATCTGCTGTGTGGTCGTCGCCGGGTCTCTGTCTGGGCGTGTGCGTGTGGAACGTGTGATTTATCCGTTATTTTTGGAAAACAGACTCTCTAATTAGCGCTGAAATCTCCGCTCTCCTCCTCAGCCTCACTGCGTGCTGCTGGCCTCCAAAGAGAACTCAGCTCCAGTCAAGTTGGGCGGATTCGGGGTGGCGATCCAGCTGGGCGAGTCCGGACTGGTGGCTGGAGGTACGGTAAACAAATTCACTGAATCCATGTGTCATCAGGAAACCCAGGAGTCAGGGCACCGGACAAATCTAGTTTTTTCCAGCTAAGGCGACACATTTTGTTGAAGACGATGATTCACACTTTTATTACGTCACGGCTGGATTGTTGTATTTCCGTGTCTGATGGTGTTTCCCAGATGTGCAAGATGCTGCAGCAGGAAGATAGAGCACATTTTCTTTACCCGTTTTTATCAATGGTTTCACCAACCTAAGATGTTAAACAGTTGTGGGAAAATAATAACTACTTAACTTTGTATGCAGGATTTAATTTTATGGAAGCCTTTGAAGCAGGGGAAGATTTGGTATAAATCACTTGGATAAATAAGTACAATCAATAAAAACACTAAATCATCACTCGTTTTATCTACACTGAACTGGTTGCCCGCTCTTTTTAGGGTTCATTTTAAAATCCTTTTACTTGTTTTTAAGTCTTTAGATGACCTATCTATTTATCTTTATCTTTTTTTAAGGGTCCCCATCAGACTGTTCTTCCTGGGGTCCAGTCGCAACACAAATCACATTATAACAATCTTACATCAAATATGCAACTCAGATAATTCAACACAACCCTTTAAATTCAGCGGTTGCTTTAAGGGACTAACCACAAGAGCTGGAGCAACAAATTAGTTCTGAATGCATTGTGATTACACAGTAACATAATTTCTGGAGGTGACATGTTCGATTATGATGCACTAAAGTCCAAAAATGTCACTCCTACTATTTTTCTGTTGTAGCCATTCATTCCTCAGTTTAAACTGTACGTGTTGTGCAAGCTGAACAACTTTTATAGACATGTTGAACATCGGAATGAAGATTATTTACTATAAAATAATATTTCATCTGATTAAAAATAACTTTTTCCATCAGTTTACCTCTCTGAGCTGCTACACACACACTCCCCCTCCCTCCCTGCCTCTCCAATCAGCTGATGGATAGACAGTAGCTGGATATAGGCTCAAAAAGGGCTAAGACTCAACCGGTAAGAAAAACTCCTCTGATAAAGTTGTTAACAGTTGTGGGAGAATAATAACTACTTTACTTTGTATGCAGGATTTACCTTTATTGAAGCCTTTGAAGCAGGGGGAGATTTGTTATAAATCACTTGGATAAATAAATACAATCAATAAAAACACTAAATCAGTAATTTATAATAAAAAAGTACAACTCAAACCTCAGTGAGGTAATCTGAGCTTTATGTGTTGGCCTTCAAAAATACAGTTCATTCATCAGTCCTGTAACTGAGGGATGAAAAGCAGCAAACAGTCAAAATCTCTTTTGGCCTTCATTTAGAGTGACAGTTTTGGCTGAAACTGTCCCAAAAATCCCCATAGTGTCTCTTTAAACTAAGTCCTCAAATGTGGACAAAAGTCCTTTAGGAATCCACGAGGTCCTCGCTTCAGTGTAACACGAGTAGAGCCGTCCATCTCAAAAGTCCGATAATAAGTCTTTAGTTTCCTTGGGCTGATGGTTATCCACGACAGAATGAGTATTAATCCTAGTTCAAAAGTTAGTTATCCATTATGTAGATGATTATCATTTGATTGGGTTAGTACTTATCAGTCCTATGCATACGCCTTATCTATAGGGATGGTGAAAAAAAATCGTTTTTAATCAAAATCTAAATTCTTGTTCATCAGGATTCAGAATCGTTTCAAAATTTCCAGGAATCTTTTTTTTAAAGGGTAAAACTTGTTGCTTGACATGTTAAACTTTTTATACCGTTATTTAATGAAAATGATCAGTTTTCTTTCAACTTATGAAACAATTCCTCAGAGCTTTTTCTGCCTTATAGAGGAACGGGGTTAATCAGCGCCTTGTGTTACTAAAAGAGGATTGAATGTAATCTATGTAATTGGTTTGAACCGATACAGAATCGAATCGTTACCAAAGAATCAGAATCAAATTGAATCATAAGTTGCTGCAAGATTCACATTCTTACTTATCTATCTTGATTAAACTGATTAAACTTAAGCAGACTCCTTAGGGCCTTTTCACATGGCGTGCTCGGGCCTGTGCCGGGTCCGGGATCGATCAGTCCTGAGTTGTTTTCACATGCCAGTGCTTGAACCAGGCTCGGGCACGCTTGGTAATGTCGGCGCCAGAACACTAGGTGGCAGTGTTGAGGAAACTTGGCTGATAGCTAACAACCGAGGAAGCAGCACGTCTTCAGCCTTAAGGCCCATTTATGCTCCCTGACGGACGTAATTTGTGGCGTCCGTTCCAAGCGTCTTCATGCGTCGCTGCCTTCATGCTTCCATGCGTCGTTTCTGTTGCTACGACTAACCTCCGCTAAGCGGCAGTGCTGAGTTAATTATAAACTCC
>JAVQJG010102112.1:0-23181 GCA_036024015.1 Craterocephalus amniculus
ACATTTGTTTTTTTTTGTGTTTTTATGTAAAGCACTTTGAGAGACTGAATGTATGAAAGGTGCTATAGAAATAAAGTTTGATTTGATTTGATTTGATTTCTTTAATGCATTCTTTGTGCATTAAAGTTGCCTTTTTAGTTTTATCGTTTTTTGGGGGGGGGGTATTTTTCCAAGAAAAAGAAAAAAAATAATAGTATTTATTCAACAGTAAGTCAAGTTCACTAGAAGTAAGCAAAATTGAGGAAATGATTATTAAAACTGGAACCGTCCTGATTTCCCTCCACAGTTGTCACCATCGATGAAGAGCCATGTTTGCTCCTTCCACTGCACACCAGAGAAAAGGTGGAGAAGCTTCTTTTCAGAGGCAGTGAAGGAGATGACTACAGCCACATGCAGGACAGCGACTGGTACAACCTCGCAGGCCTCCTTGGATACGATGAGGAGCGTATCATGACTTTCCAGCAGGAAGAGCATCCTGTCCGAGCCCTCCTGTGTGACTGGGCGAGCAAGGACTGTGCCAGCATTGATGCGCTGTGCACGGCGTTGCGTAAGATCAACCGTGATGATGTTGCTCAGAGTCTAGTCCTCAGTCCAAGTGCTCCAAAACCGACTGCCACTTCTGTAGTGTGATTGTAAGCTAAACTGTCTGCAAGAACTTACCACCCGAACCTGAAACTTAACATATTCTAACATGGCTTCTTTCATCTTTATGAATTTATGCCACGACTGCTTGTTGCTTTCATCTCATTAACCCACTTATCAGTAAACATCATAGAAATCACTCAAATCATGTTTAATAAAGAAGGATGCAAGAATAAGACAGAATCTTAAATAATATTCTGCAAACACCTTCAAGTTCATTTTACATTTTAGGATCCACCCAACATTCAGCCCACGTGGAAAGACACTGACTACAGAAGATTCACTGTCATCACCCCATTTTGAGCGTGGGTCTCTTCCTGCCTCTCCATATTATTTGACATACAGCTTACAAATCTTTGAATTAACTAGCCATGGAGCAGCAGTGGACTTTGAACTGCAGTTGTTGTGGATAACTGTGTCTTTAAATCCTTCAAGTTGATCCTCTGCATCTTATCTTCACTCTTAAACATGCATAGTCACTGCAATCCTCATGTAAAGCAGTCACAAGCTTTTATTGTCTGTTTAGATGTTTTCAAAAATATGTTACCAAAGAAGCAAGTGTCATTTAGTTCTTACCAGTCAGGTGACATTATTTAGATGCCATGTTAGACTTTATGAATGTAAATTAACAAATGGCTTGTTTCTGTAAATGCTACTGGGTGAGTTCTGCGTACTTCAGAGTATGTGGACTTTTGCAAATACGGCAATCTGCAAGGAAGTGCTCTAAGACACATTTAACTTTACAAAACAAAGGCTATGTCAACCTATTGACTGTTATGTTAAATGCTTTTACTGGATTAATGCATGGATTAGATTAAGTAGCACACATCAAATTTGTCTGAATTTAATCTTCATCATGATTCATGTCTGCAGGCTTTTTTTCATCAAGTACTGTAAGAATTGGTGGCTGGATGCTGCAATTTAAATAGTCTATGGGTTGAGGTCTTTAACTAAGGCAACATGACTGTGGTCTGTAACACAGCTTAAATACAGAACACTTCATACCAACCTAGAAAAGGGGAGGCAGAGGAACTTTAAAAGCATATTACTCTCAAACAATCTCATATATGTACATAGACAAATAAGTAAACACAAAATATAGGCATAGCACACCTACAGTTTATAGCCATGCATGCATGTACTGTACTTAACAAACACACTAAGGTAGCTCATGTATACATTTACATTCTTAATCACAGTTGAGAGAGAAGTAAACATCAGATCCTGCCAAATGGTGTGGAGAACTCTCATGAGGGGACCATATACTGTTTATTGTGATTATCTGTAGCACTATATTGTAACTTTGTGTAATTCTATGTAACATTATATTATTTGTGGGGACGGTTTAGATGATGTTGTGCTACCCTCATAGACAACAGCATGCGTTGTTGGTTCACACATTCCAATTAGAAACCAGGATGAAAACAAAAATGTAGGGTTGTTTAAAATCTTTGTTTATCTTAATTTGGTTTATTTCTCAGGGTATCGTGAATATTGCAGTCACCATCTAACCCTCAACAACTGATTGATAATCGTCCAAAAGTTACCACGTTTATTCAAGACAGTGATTCCAGGGAATGACAATTCAAACACATGAATAGGAGAGAGAAACTGGCCAGAGGAAAAAAAAAGAAAAGAAAAAAAAGGGTGTCTGGTTTCTTCTTTGTCTGGAACAATGACCTCTGGATAATAGGCAAGTCAACAGAGACAGAAGTCGGAGGATGTGTGATGAATTCAGACAAGGAGAAGAGGAAGCGTTTTGGATTACTTTAAAGGTGAAAATCATCTACATCTAAACATCTACATTATCATTAATCAGCAGCAATTCCCCCCATTATGGCAAAACATGCTGTCTACATTAGGGCTGTCCTGATACCACTTTTTCACTTCGGATACCGATACCGATACAGAGGGTTGAGTATCGGCCGATACCGATACTTACATTTTGTTATGAACAAAATATTGTGTCAAACCTCACCTCAAAACCTTAAGGTGTAACTGATAAACTCCACAAAAGAAGTTTTGAGATAAAATTGAGTCATAAGTATTAACCAATGAGTTAATTTAATAAATTTAAAGACTCTGTGTAACACACAGCACATTTCTGAAAAAAACAACCTGAGTAAACCCAGTAGAAAATGTACAAGGGCGATCTCGTAAAGGGTGCTGAGGTAAAATGGCTGGATAGAAAATGTTGATCACCTGGTATCGGCAACAGTATCGGCATATTTCAATGCAGGCCGATACTTTCCGATCTGTGTTTTTTTGTTGGTATCAGCACCAATACCCGATACTGGTATCGGATCGGGACACCCCTAGTCTACATTGTCTTGTGTTGAACCTGCCTGTATTTTTTACACTACCTGCTTATTCTGCCAGCTTTGGATGACATGGACCTACTTTCTCTTGTTTTTGCTTATTTTCAGTTGATAGAACTATTTGAAGGAGTAAATTGTTAACTGTATTAAACTAAACTAATTCACAACTTCAGCTTTTATTCAAGTGCAGGTTGTCACTAACCTCCAGTATACTGAGCATCATGCTGCAGTGTTGCATTACATGAAGGTATTCTTACTACTCTCTGAAGCTTGTTGTATTTCAATTTCCAAGTATCTGTTGTAAATAGTATAGCATTTTTTATTTTTTTGTCTTTGATTGTAGCACTTATGTCTATAATTATATTGATCCTTTACAGTATGTATCACAAGTGCCTGGGAACTATTTCAGGTGATGTTGCACCCACAACTATTGTTTTCTGTCGTTAAATTTTTTTTTTGTTTGTTTGTTTTTATTTTTAGCATTTTTAAGAATACTGTGTTGTTTTTGGTTCTTTTTCACTTGTAAATTTTCTATTCTTATTCTAGCTGTAGGTATCGCCTGAAAGGATCAATTGTACAGTAGCTTATGTCAGTGCTGTCCAAAGTCTGTGAAAAATGACAAAGGGAAGGAGATCTCTCACTGAGGAAGTTAACAAATTCTTCACAATATTACAATGTAATATTAGAAAAACTAAATTAAAAGTATGATAAAACAAAAGTGGGAAGACTGTAACCATCTACCTTTTAAAAATAAAAACAAATATTTAAAGACAAGTCATCCGTTTTTCCTAGAAATACCATAGGTTGCATGTGGTTGGGAGAATTTTACATTGTTCAATACAAAAAGGAAAGTTTCGAATCTCTACACTGTATCCACTGTACATCTCCATCTAGTCGAATTAAACTAAATAAAGTGGCCCTGTACTGAACTGCCTTTAAATTGAACTCATACTGTACAGTAATTAAAATATGGGAAGTCATGTAATTAGAAGACTTGATAACCGTCAGTTTCCAGGACTGTGAATATAATTACAGAGGGAAACTCGTTGAGACTTTTCATGTGAATGTGAGGAACGTGATCCATCTCAAAAGCTGTATAATTCTGCTGTTCTTTTTTCGCATATCTAACAGTGCCCTCAGCTGAAAATGATCAAAGTTGGGTTGTCATTCATACTTACTCAATAAATTAAGACTAACTACAGCATTCACTATTTATTGGAAAGGTGTTATGGCAAGCTTTTTCTATTAAAGACAGTTTCCTTTCACTGCGAGTGAAACCACTGTTTATGTGCACAGTGTGTGCTGCAGCACCAAAGACAAAACACTCAACTGTGCTCTATGTCTGTTTTATTACATCACACTGGTTTAATAACGACTTTTATCCAAAACATCTTACAAGTGAGGACTACACAGTGGTTATTGTTCTGAGTGAGTTTGGAAAAGGCTTTTATTTCAGAAGAGGTTAAACATCTGCTGGAAATGATCATAAGAGCTAAGTGCTGCAGAGTTCAGCTGGTCAGCAGAGAACCAAACAGTCTGTAAATTCGAGCATGAGGTTATAAAACATGCGCATGTAGCTACTGTATTTGGGTGCCAGACTTTCAAAACAGCTTCATGGAACAGAGAAGTGTCTTGAAGGGAGTGTTGCTATTGAGTTGTTACGCCCACAGGTGACAACTTTTATGACCGATAGATGTTCTGTAGTGTTGCAACATCCCTTCTATCAGCTCAGATCCTTGGAACCTCTGCTGAGGCTCTTTTAAGACATTTTCGCACGGTATCAGTCAGGCTACATGATCCCACCTACATTCCTACAAACCAAAAACCTCGAACCACACCTTACCGTACTCCACCATAGGACAAGCACCATAACAGAACAAGTTTCTGTAATAAGTTTAAAACATGAATATCTGCATGTTTTTGCATTGGAAGCAAAGCCTTCCTGACAAAGGGATCAGTGATGCTAAAGATTATAACTTGAATAATTAGTGTCCTTTCATGATGACTGTAAAAAGAATAAAACATACTTTAAGACTTTGTCTTTGATCGAGAAAAAAAGAGTAAACAGCACATTTTGTGACCCTCGAGAACCTGTACCTCAAGGTGGAGACTTTTCCTGTTACAGTATTTGTTCTCTCTGAATTGTTTGGTGAACAGACATTGATCAAAAAGCTGGAAGTGAATGTTGTAAGATTGCATACGGGAGTCAAAGTACAGAGTAGGCTCGTCATGCAAAATGGGTTGGGTCCAGGTAGGAATGTGACAATGAATAGCTGGTATTCTGGTTAATAGCAACAAGAATGACAATCTACTGACTGAAATGTACAAATCTGAGAAACATTGAATGTTCCTTGTATGCTAACACACATTGTGCTCTGTAGTTGCTGTGAATTTGCTAAATGACAAGCAGTAAATAAAGCTCTTAAATCCAGTCATTCTCTTTATTGATCCCCAATAACACACAAATGTGCATGTCAAGTCAAAATCCTGAATAAATAAATAACGTAATAAAATTACAGTTTTTATATGCATTTGCTACCATAAAGTGTTATTCAATAATGTTTAGTTTACTGCAGCATGTCAAGTGACGTAAGCTAAAAAAGATAAAAGATGATACCAAACTTAGCCAGTTATCTTCTCTACAGCAAAGCTTAGTTTATTGAAGTATTTATTCAATTGTTAGTTTTTCAAATAATTGTTAGTCTATTTAAAGTGATGGTCAAAAAATGCCAATAAACATTGGTATTAGCTTCCGTGTTCTTTCTTCTGTTAGCTAAAGCAACAACAAAACTATGCTAACTTTGGAAATACTTTGAGGCATTCTTATACACATGAAAAATAAAGAAAATATTTATAAAAAATGGAAGGAGAGAAAGAAGGAAGTTTTTTTCAGTGGTAAACTGTTTGTTTTGTGTGTTTGTTTTTCATAGAGATGCCTTGCTTGCAAACATTATCAGGTGTGCAAACATCCAGTAGCCAAACTGCAGCTGGTAGGATAGGATTATAACAACTCTCCTAACACACACTGTTTTTGACTTAGTGATGAATTATTCAGTCATAAGATGCTGGTTCATAATTCATTAATCATACAGACCCAGTTTACTGCTGTAATAGTTGACAACTTTCTTCAGTTTTCTTACCAAAGTATACCTACAGCACAACCAAATTACAAACAACTAGGCTACCAGTCCAGTCATTTTAGTTGGTTTGTACCATTAATGTCTAATCAACTCAGTGCAGGAGCTTGAGTCTGCCAAAAAAACAAGAACCGATCCCATCTCTTTCCCCTATTTGTACACGTGACAACATTAATGAGAATCTCTACTAAACTTCAGCCGTCTTCATGATCACAATGTGGTTTGACTTTGTAATAACCCTTAGGTGCTTTCTAGTTTGCCCTCAGAACTGAGATGGCTCGTGCATTTTCCCTCAAGAGTCAATAATGTCCTTCTGACATGTAACTCAAGCCAAATGAGACAGACGGATAACTAGAGGCTTAAACATTGTGAGAGATAAAAGAGGAAGAGGATGGAGACAAAATGGGGCGAAGTAGGAGGAATTAGTTCCTCTTTAGCTTCATTCATAATTGGCTGCATGAATTATGGCATTGTGTGTGGTTAGTGGTAACACAGCACTATCATAATAGCCTGTCAACGCAATTCGACTCAGACTGGTGAGTGATATAGCATAATTAATGATCCATGAAATGGCACAAGCTGACTTCATATTTTCTGCCACTGGGCTTCACTCAGTGGCTGTGTTTCTAGTGTGAAAATATTGTGATGGATTACCACAGCATACTGTTGTTTTCCTTTCACATCTATACGCTGACAATATAAATCCTTTTTCTTCAAGATAACGTAACATAAAGTAGCCTACTGTCATAGCAAATAACGTGACGTAATGCAAAATGCAACATATGAAGTAGATTAAACATTTAAGAAAATGAAATAACACTAGATTCCAATCTTAATAAAAGGAAATTAATCACACTCGAATTATCAAACCCTGCATATAAAAGAAACCTTCAAGGCCCTATACATCACGATGTTCCCAGTCCATTTCAACCTTATGTAACTGTCATTGAGCTGCGTACCTGCTTCATGCTGTCAGATCTGCCTCTGCTTGTTCAAATCAGAATTGACACTGCAGGTTGTGAAACAGTTGCAGTATCCAGTATCAGTCTCTAAGTGACCTGAGGTTCAAATGGAAAACACATTGCTTAGCTAACTGCTGTTAACCTCCAGTGTGTCGTTAGTGAGGAATGCTAGACATGTAAGAAGAACCATGTGTGTAGAAATGACTTGTGGTCATGAAAGGCGATAAGTCACGTTGAGTTTTTGTGACAGGTTCAATTTGGCTGCATGTTGAACCGAGTGAAGAAAAGCCCATTTCACAGAGAATTTAGCTGTTTGATGCAGGTGTGTTGGAGAAGGCATCTAGAAGTTGCAGGACAGGAGCTCTCAAGGACGGGACTTAGGCAACCCTGAAAGCTTGCCATTTGATAGTGTTTGTTTTTTGTTAATTTGTTTGTTTGTATGCTTTTTAAAGTTTATATGTTATTGCAGTGGTTCCCAAAGGTGGGCTTGGGCATTAGAGAGGTTCCTGAGTTATGACAGGGGGGACTGGCTAAACATGGAAAGATTGGGTAAATTATTGATGATCAACAGCAGAAATTTCAACTTCCAACAAAAAAAGGTTAATTATGATGAGGCATGCCCCTTCAGGCTTGACCAGGTAGTAGTCAAGTATTAGCTAATGGTAGGTCATGGAGACCACAGTGTGCTTTATGTCTCTAAAGATCAGCATCTCACTGCATGAAGCCACTGGGTCACTTCTCATCCTGAACACATAAAAAAAACTTGTTGATTACTTTAGGAATAAACTACTCAGCTGTTGGATATAGCAGAATTTATTTTTGTTTTTTTTTACCAAAGCAGCCTCTATCTCATGGAAATCTCAAGTTTGCGTGTACTGGCTTAAAACACTAACACTATAGCAGAAGATGGTGATTCCTTCTGCTACTGACATGGTTTAGTTAACAAAGTAGCTAGCAATAAACTAAACACTATTTTGTGGCACATTTCTTCATACATTTGAAATAATTATCAGATTTTTATCCGAGTCAGCCTGTTAAGCAGGGATACTCACTTCAGTCCTAAAAAGGCCACAATCCAGCAGGTTTCCCATGATTTCCTTCACTAACACAGCTGACTCAAATGAACGAGTCATTGTGGAGATCTTGATGGGGTCTTAAGCAACCATTCAATTTGATTCAGGAGAAGCAGAAATATATCTAAAAATTGCTAGATTGTAGGACCAAACTGACTAGTGCTGTAAGGTGTCACAATATCAAAGGAGTGATTAAGAACTGCACTGTAGAGTACGGCTAGTAAAATATCTTCATTGCTTTCATAGATTTATAGTAAGGCTGAAACTAGCCCCAATAGTGCATTAGAAATATACCTGCTTGACCCCATGTCACCTGTAACCTTTATACGTTTTTATGGCTCATACCATGCAAGTTAGCACAGTGGTCTTTTAAAAGGTACTCTCTCAGATGAGGTCAAATGTCACAAACATCTTCATCTGTTCGACTACATTCGTAAACTCTGAGAATAACTGCAGGCACTCATGGTGATGATGAATGACTGACTGCAGCAAGTCTTTAGATCATCCCAGATGAGGGAACACATGCTCTCTTTGTTCGCAATGGATTGTAACAGGATTCTAACACAGGGAGAGGCCTTTGAAAGAGGCTAAACAGTGTTCATGGGTGGCACAGAAGAGAAAGGAAAAAGTGATTGATCTTCTGAGGTTAAAGGTTGCTTTCTGACAAGGTTACAGAGGTAAAGCAAGTTTTTTGCTGTTTTTGTGTAGAAATAGGTGTAAAGTTGACCATAATTTTCAATTTGTTTTTTGAAACAAAATATAAAAGGGTGGAACGGGTGGGGTTGCATTAAAATATTTCTAACAGATAGCCCAAAGTCTTTTGTATGCCATTATAAACAAGTGATATTGTCAAATTTTACGAATGGGATTTTTTCAATCTTTTCTATAACATTTTAAGAGATGAACAATAATACATTTTTGGAGCATTTTTTACTTTTAATCTTACAGTATAATTTCATATAATTAAATTTTGTATGTCATTATTTTATATGTCAAAGGTTATTTCATGTTATCACGTTGAACACTTTTATGACTACAAATCTGGTCACACTTAGGAATATAAAGAAAGGCAGAAATTATATCTTGAACTGTTTTCATACCATAAGAGAATAGTGTTTCCTGTGTCCTTGAGCCTTTTAAAAATATTGCAATTTACAGTAAAGGTATTTGGCAGTTTCTCCTGGAGGTCAGTGTTGCTCCAGGATCCTTTTAAGTGTTCTGCTGTACTTGTGCTTCACTATCAATAAAGGACCATGTAACCCTTTCCTCTAACATGTTGCCCATTTTTGAAAAATGAAGTGATGTGGTTTCCCACGGTTCCATAATTCTGCTCCTTTTCATCCTCTTTCACCTGCCTGTATATGCACTGTCAGACTATATCAGCAACCCACACAATTAGGTAAAGAATGATCAAATTATACCTTTGGTATGAGCAAATGGAGGGATGAGGAGATACAGACAAAGTGGGAAGGAGGGTGAGTCCATTTTGTTTCCCTCTGAGACCAAGGAAAATTTAATTAGGCCTATAATAGACCCATTTTTCACCTTCTTGCACTCTCATCTATACAATTCCTCCTCCAATCCCTTCCTCTCTGCTCTCTCCTCTTAAAGACAATGCAGCATCATTATTGGGTTGCCTCCATCATCTTTTCTCTGAACTCTATTCCTGGATGTGTGCATTGTACTGTACAGACTTCAAGATTAAAATTCATATTAATGCTGGCAACAAATTAATATAGTGAGGAAACTGAGGAAAACTGATTTCTTGAATTGCTTCTTATTTGAAAAAAAAAAACACTTAAAGAAATATGAAAAGAATAACTAAATAATATGACATGTCAATTGATAAGACCACAAGTATGTTTTTTATTTTAATTATCTTAAGTTTACTTACTGATTGACTTCAAATTCAAGGCCTCGGGTCTGCTAGTCCAGACAGTTGTTCAGACTAAAGACAGTCGCAGAAATTAGTTGTAACATGGTAAACAAGTGGAACAAACAGCCAGTGGAGATAAAATTTTCACTAAATATAGATATTTTTAAATACAAGTTGAAACATTTATTTTCTCATGCACCTGATCTCTGTACTGTGTCCTTTTGCTTTTCTAAACTGTTGCTTTCTTTTAATCATTTTTATTTAACTGTATGATTTTATTGTGATTTTTATCTTAATTAGAATTATGTCTTGAGACTGTATGATTTTTCTAGATATATTCTTTTATGTACTTTTTAAAACTTCTTCTGCACCCCACAATTATATTTTTCATTATGTAAGCTACTAAGACTGTCTTGTACATGCCATGTGCAGGATATATGCAATCATTGTGTCCATTCTGACACATAAGCATGTCACAAAATTTATCCAATCAGTCCAAAAAACCTGGATGAGAACATTTGCCACCTGAAAACCACTACATGCTTCCTGCTGGGTTTTTCAAGACTGTTTCAGGGTGCATGAAGAAAAGAAGAGACCTGTCCCTCATGTGCAGCTACAGGACAAAATCAAAGCCTCACTTTGTTAGTAAGATTATAGAAAAAGCTGTCGTCCAAAAACTTCTCATCTTCCTGACATTAAATAACTGTTTTGATAACAGGTTTTTGGCCACATCACAGCACTGAGACTGCACGGGTCTCAGGGTCACGGGTCTTTTATTTATGTCTAGTCAGATAGTGGAAACATTTCAGTCTTGGTACTACCGGATCTCAGTGCTCAGTGCTGCATGGATCTCAGTGCTTCATTTGACACAGTCGATCAAAACACCTCACTAGACTAGTTGACAATTTGGGTAGGACTCTCTGGTACTGCAAAGAACTGGTTTGAGTCCTATCTATGGGTAACTGTAAATCTAAACAAATTTACATAACATGTGGAGTTCCCCAAGGCTCCCTCCTGGGGCCACTGCTGTTCAGCAATATGCTCCGTCTTGCTCATATTATAAAAAACAACAAAAAATATGTTACCGTATCTATGCTGATGGCACACGGATCTACATAACCCGTTCACCAGGAGACCATTGTCCCATCCAATCACTGATCAGATGCATTGATCAATTTGGAGGCTGGTCAGAGACGTCAGAATTTCCTTCAGTTTAATGGAGACATAACTAAAAACATGACCCACTTTGAGGGTCAAGGAAGAAAATATTTAAGGACTGCACTCGATTTTAGACAGCTAAGTTAGAAACCACCAACAGAGCCAGAAACCTGGGTGTAGTCCTGGACTCAGACCTGAATGTTAGTAGTCACATTAAGACAGTTGTGAAATCAGCCTGTTATCACTTAAAGAACATATTGAGGATTAGATGTCTTCACAGGATTTAGAAAAACTTCTCCATGCATTTATCTTTAGAAGGCTAGACTACTGTAAGGCTGTCCTCACGGGTCTCCCTAAAAAGTCCACCAGACAGCTGCAGTTAGTCCAGAATGCTGCTACTCCAGTCCTCACTTAGACCAAAAAAGTGGATCATAAAACACCAGGCGTCGCTCAGACCAGGAAAGCGTACCATATAACACCAGTCCTTAGATATTTACACTGGCTTCCCGTTTGTCAGAGAACTGACTTCAAAATCCTGCTGTTAGTTTACAAAGAACTGAATGGTTTAGGGCCAAAACACATTATGGAACGTCTGGTTCGTTATGAGCCAACCATATCCGTCATCAGGGTCAGGTCTACCTTCAGTTCCCAGAGTCAGAACTAAACACAAAAAGGCAGTGTTTTATGCTCCTTAAATGTGGAACAAACTCCCAGAAAGCTGCAGGTCTGCTGAATCCTGAAACGAAGAGTTTTGCATCAGGGTTAAAAGTTTTTCTATTTGCTTCCTTTTATCAAAATAACTGATAATTAACTTTATTTCGTGCCTTTCATTTTCTTAAGTTTCTTTTTTATGACTTCTGCTTCTTCTGCACCCTGCTGTAGTGCTCCTGTTTTATGTGAAGCACCTTGAAATCTCTTGTGCATGAAATGTGCCATACAAATAAACTTGCCTTGCCTTACATTGTAAGATCAAGGAAGGCCAACATTTATTGATTTATCATGGGTTTTTTGTTGTTGTTATTTTTCCATAATAGCGTAATTACTCACATTTGTGGGTGCATCCTCAAGCTGTGCTTACAGACAATGGTTTCCAGAGGAGTTGCTTTTCCCATCTGGCTTATATCTCTCACATAATTGTCTGCTTTTGATGCTTTGTCTTTTGCATGCATTTTTTCACCTTTAAATATTACATGGATGAAATATCCACATTTCTGAAATTCTAAGAAAAATATTTCTTAATATAATTGCTAGAATACCTTATTGCACATTTTTTCAAAGGGTTTGTCTTTACCAACCTTACTGATTTGTTTGACATTAAATGCAATTACCTTTTGCTCAGTGTTGCTGCCATTAAAATCAATGCTTAAAATAAATTTAAAAAAAATAAAATAAAAAAAATAAATAAAAAATAAAAAATAAAAATAAAAAAATAAAATAAAAAAAAATCAATGCTTAAAATAACCGCAGTTTTAAAGCAGATGATGAATCTTTATATTGGGAATTGCTTTGACTTTAATTGTTCTCACTCATTCCTTTTTCAGTGCATTTAGCAGGAAATGGGCAAATAAACGATGACACAATCCTGCTTGATTTTAATGCTTGCAAAAACAGAGACTTTGTGGCAAATGTAGCAGGATTTACAGTCTTTCTTTGTGACATAGTGACAGAGTGGAGGAAAGGCCATTAAGACATCAATGCTTTAATTGCATTTCATGTTAAACCACATGTCCTGCTCAGTGTTTCCATTTATGTGTGTTATCTGTGTACCAGATGCTGCACAACACAGTCAACTGCACCATTAGCAAGTATGTGGCCTGGAAACTGTTTTGAAAGAGACAATGTATTTTTTTTGTCACCACAAATAGGCAAACCATTAAAAGAAAGAGAGGGTTGACTTGTTTCATCACACATTGATGAGAACATTCTACACATTTCCATCCTTTGATCCTTTTGTTAGTTTATCCTGACAAGTGAGTTACTGATTCAAAGGAGCCCCCATGTCATAACAGTGAAAAGATACATCCCACCAACATATATGCTGAGACAGCCGTGATGCCTGTGAAGCCTGATCTGCACCTGGAGGTAAAACCTGCTGTGACAGTGATCCTTTTTGCCACCAGAACATTTCAAAGAGCAGTGGTTTGAAACCTCACTAATACACATAGACATATCTATCCTTGTATTGTTGATCCCATTTTGTTTTATTAGGATCTCGGAAATCACATATTAAAGAATTGTTCTGAAAATATGAACAACTGCAAATTCTGTGGAAGAAAACAGAAGAAATTTCTCCACTCTGTGCAGCACTCTGACATGTGGTACCCACCTGGATGTGGAGCTACAAACACGAAAGGGAGACCATGGTTGTAACATGTTTGTAACAAACATTAACCAGACAGGGACATTTCTGTGGTAAACAACTGGAAAGAATGGGGAGTCTGCCTTGTGCATAAACATAATACAAAATGTCTCAATTTGCCCTAAAGGAACTTTTTCCATCAATGACTTGGCTTTTGTAGTTATACTTGACCGTTTCTGAGACCTGGCTAAACCAGGAGCAAACATTTTCTGCTGACGTAGATGGATATGAGATATACTCCACACATAGAAAACACAGATGGAATGTACAATAGGTTTTCAAACATGTTGATTTAGAAGTATATTGTAAACGGCTAATGGAAACACCCTTTTTTCGCACTTACACTTCAGTGTAACAAGGGTCACATGACCATGTCTTCTACATATGTAACGGGTGCCATAAGGTACTCTGAAAAAAGTGGAAGTAAATAAATTGTGAAAAAATTAGGTATGTTTTTACATAAATGGATAATTATTATTCAGTAATTTATTCATGAAGGTTTTTTAGATTTGAAAGATGATTAACACATTTTATTAACACAATGCTGCATTTATGTAATTCATTGCTTCACTTTTTTTGAGCTGCTGCATACACTTTCATGGGCAAAACATTCTAATGGGTGATCTGCCATGAACTGTGTTTTCTGGATTGAGCATTCAGGAAACTGAAACTAGGGTACTCATATTCTGCTGCCTATAATCTGATTTGTCTTTAGAATAGCCAAGGACAAGCACTGATGCTCTGAATCTCATATTATACGTAGACTTGAGTTTCAGTCCCAGCTATCCATCTCTGTAGTGAATGCAGGTATAGAGTGATGGTCATGATGTCACATTGATACAGCCTCGAAATAAAAGAATGATGTAATTTTGCACTGTGGATGTGGAAAAGGACATGGGAGCAGATTACTTCACTTTACCACATATATCTAGAATTTAAAATTAGAGGAGGAGGGTTGTGAGGGTGGGTTGTGTTTTTTCATTCCTGTGTTCTTCATCCAGAGAAGATATCATTACCGTAGTGAAGGAGTGTTTAATATTGTTCTGTAAATAAGAAACAGGACAGTGCAATTGATGCATGCTCTCTTCATACTCTCTCCTAACCCTAACCCTAATCATACCTAACAGGTTTAAGACAAAACTCAAATTTGCCTAAAAGTCAAATTCTACAATTCATCAAGTTCTTCAGTGTTCATATGGGACATAGAATGTCCGTTTGTCAGTTTTTCCTATTGTATTCCTCGGTATGTTCCAGTTTGTGGTGACAGACAGGAGCCTATTAGGTCAGCATGTGTTGTAATGTGGACCTGAGGCAGAATATGCTGCAGCTTGTCTGTTTGCAATGCTTGCAAAACTGCTTTGTGGATCGTGTGAATTGTCGATTCAAAATCTGGTTTGACTATTTCCCGTATGGCAGAATGTCAGACTCACTTCAGGAACATTTCATAAGCTAGTGTTAGCATATAAACAAACACCTTTAAATGCTTGTAAGACAACCTATTCATCATACCACACAGAACAAGTGTCTTCAGATGCCAACGTGTGCCTGGGATTTTTGAGGAGCCACTGTTTCAAAAGCTTTTATCTAATTTTGATACATAAAGGCTCATATTCCTGACAGCTATGTACCAGCTGGTCAATAGCAGGGCTTTGCAAATAATGCTGGTGGGCCCCATGTGCAGCACCTTTGGAACAACAGCCATGAAGGCTAATTCTGACACATTCCCTCAGGAGAAATGCTGTCAAAAAGAAGGAAAGTTAATTCAATGTTAGGTCTTTAAAAATCTTCTGTACTGTACATCTTTGGTCTACTTAACAGACAGCCCGTTTTATGAATGCTGAAACATGTTTAAACAGCTCTTACATGTGGAAAAGATTCATGGAAGAGACATGCTAATCAACTTAATATCCCCATATGTTGCAATACTGTGAATTCACAATGTCCTACAGGTTTGGCATTTCCAGTTTATCAGCCTGGATCTGGAAGTCCAGTTCTATGTTTATTCCTGAACATCCTTGAACATTTGAGCAGTATATCAAAAATATAAAGACTCACAATCTGTATGTCTTTGAATTACTTACTTAAATATAAAAAATCTGTAAATGAGTTTGAATCTTTACTATGATAGAAATACAAAGCTAATCCACAATTGTAATGTCTCATTTGTATGTATCAACTCTATCTAGACAGTTGAAACTAATAACACAGACATTTGTAAAGCCTCTGGGCTTTTCACTTCTTCATTATGGGCCGTGACCTCCTGCACTGAGTTTAACTGAGAGGGTGGTAGTATCTGTCTGGCATACCTAACAACAGATATTTTGGCATTCAGACTCAGTCTTCTCTATCCCATACTCCTCTTCACAGTCCAGATTTCAACACAGACAGTGTCAGGTTCAGCTACAGTATCAGCTGTCAGGGACTGGAGTCAGATCAAAGTGGGACACTGAAAGGAGGGAGATCCACACCCCAGCTCCCCAACCATACAAAGCAGCTAAGAAGCAAACCTCTCTCCCTTGAGAGTTGTAATGGGAGCGATTACCCCTGTGCAAAACCATTTGGGGCAACCCGAGGGAGCCAACGTGAAGGACAGCATACAGACATTGCAGCTTCATACATGACTGCAAATGTCCTCTTTGCAGTGTAACCTCAACTTAGAGGAACTGCGTTCAGTCCATTTGTACTCTGCGTTGTCCGGGTGTTGTTCCTATCTGCCATATCATAAAGGACTCGCCTCCTCTTCCCTCCTCACAAACCAAGAGCAAATTAAGTTAAGACCGATCTGCTGCCCAATTTATCTCAAATCCTCGCCAATGTAGATCTAATTTCAGCCTCTTAGTACCACAAACAGGAAGAAGAGCCAGTCGATAAACAGTCCATGGTCGCTGTTGGAGGGAGTGACGTGGTGGTGGAGTTATGAGGTTGGGTGGAAGACTCTGGTAACACTGTGGAAAAGAAAGGCAAGAGGATTGTTATTATCCTTCATCCAGGCCATCATTCAGTCCATCGGCCACTTTCTAATTCCTGACCTAAACCTGATTAGACTATGCAAGCAAATTAGATAAAAGCATTTTATATGATACCCACAATGTTAGGTCATACAAAATGACTTGAAAACTGGAATTGAGAGTTAAATATTGTCACATGTCACGTATTAGTTTTTTTCATATAATAATGATCAGAACAAGATGATGAAAAACAGGAAGAGGAAGGAAAAGGATGTAAAGCCCTGCTGCAAAAGAATAGAACCTCATATTTTAGGAAATACACCTGTTTAAAAACGGATGCTGACATCTGCATGTCAGCTGAGTTTGGCAGACAGAATAAAAATGGACAAACCTGCTACTCTGACCGTGGAAAA
Source organism: Craterocephalus amniculus (assembly GCA_036024015.1). Classification (NCBI taxonomy): domain Eukaryota; kingdom Metazoa; phylum Chordata; class Actinopteri; order Atheriniformes; family Atherinidae; genus Craterocephalus; species Craterocephalus amniculus. The sequence goes on from JAVQJG010102112.1 coordinate 16,887, forward strand.
AGGTTGTTATTCTAAAACTAATTAACAGCTTTGTCATGGAGGAAATATGAGTTCTCTGCTTTTTTCGAAGTTAAAGATTGATAATAAAGTGCTCCTTTGATGGAGAAAAGATGGTGTTACATGTGTTTCTTTAACAGAAACTTTTGTTTGTCCATACCCTCAAGTTGAAACCATTCCCATAGTTGCTGGTAGCACCTTTGCTTGCGTCTGTGTGCAAGTGGAATTTTCATCTTCTCCCAGTGTTGGTTCTTTCCATATTCTCCCATACCTTGCCAAGTCCAAAAACATGTTTGTTGGCCAAATAGTCATTTCCAATTGACCATAAGGCTGAGAATGATAAAAGTCCAGCATGACCTCTTGACACTGTAAGAGTTGAAGTACGCTCTGGATGAACTGTCAGTCAACTCTGGATCCAGAGTGTAATATTGACAATGATGCTGTGCCTTTCTTTTTTATGGGGTCATGTGTAAAATAAGCATTGCTTGCTTTTATTGCCCTCAGTCACGCAGAGCACACTACTGCTTTGTTTTTTTTAATTCTCACTTGTCTTACTCTGTGTTGAACGTGGAATTCAGAGAGCATGCTGGTCATGTGGAAACAAATTATGTGACCAAAGTCTCGGCCTAGAAGCAAAAGGGAAAGACCCGTAATAAGCTGTTTCTGTGCACTTTTCTCTGTTGATGTACGACATTATTTCTAAATTCTGCTTTCACTCTAATTCAAGTTCAAATAATAAAAGTAGGATCAAATGAATTAGTCATGGTTTATTGTAAAACATTTGTTTAGCTTTGATGGCTACTGCTATGGCTTTGTCCACCTGCCATAGGCACTGTGGATTTAAAAGTTCATTATGACTTTTTTTTTTTTATAAACTTTTGACCCACCAAAACAGTGCAGTTTTCTGTCTTCTGGGATAATGTAATTAACACATTAAGCCCAATTTCTAGAATTTATAGAAAACTCACATAATTGGCTGTAGGCCACACGCGACACAATTACTATACAAACGTGCCATTGATTCACTAATCTCACTCTGTTTAGGAAGGCTATAAGAATGTCCAAAAAGGTCAAACTGTTTAAAGCATCAAAAAGAACATAAAAATAACTAACGAACAAACCCCTGAGCCTATATGCAGTACTGTACAAAAGATCTCTCTATCTTTAATGGATGTGAAACCTGAAATTGCACCACAAAGCTCGCAAAAGATGTGATGTAAATGTAGCACTCATGAGGACAAACACACAAAAAAGTTCAACATAATAAGCATAGCAAAAACGAAGTCCATATCTGTTGCAGGACACAGATATCTGAAGGTTTACAGACTGAGGAAAGGAGCCATGGGTTGATAGCAAAACCAGATGGCTGGAGGAAGCCCTCTGGTAAACCTCTGATCTAATATTTCAGATGGCAGACTGATGGAAACAGCATGTCCCAGACAACAAATCATTCATAATTACAGTATTTTATATTATATTGGATCTTTGTTAAATTAATTGATGGGCGTGGATGAGTATATACGACATAAAAGAGCAATGATGAAGAGATGATGATAAACAAATAAATTGTGCATTTTGGTGTACTATTAAATTAAAACAGGACAAGGTCAGTTTTACACAATGCGTCAAAATTGTAAAGTTAACTATAATTGCTCATTTGTGACTCTTAAGTGTCAAAAGGAATCACTAGAAGACATTTTGTGAAACACTTTTCACAGATGGGTTGCTGAATCAATTTCTTGACTTCTAGGGTTGCAGCCTTAACCCGATGAGTGTCCAGACTTCTCAGGAGTATACAGTTCGCCTCAGAAATCAAATTAATCTTAGCAGGAGCAACTGGATTTCAGGACAGGGTAAAACAAAAAAACGGCCCGGTAAATCTAAAAAGTCAAACTGAATTTCCCAAGAAGCATGATGTTCCCAAGATGTTAGTTTTATGCTAGCACCTAGTTTTAAAATCATTTGTGTAAGTTTTCATAAAAGAATGCCACAGAAATATTTTTGTTGCATTTCCCCCCCAAAAAGTGTTACACTTTCACTGAATCCCTTCAGAGGTGTAACATGTGCTATATCACCCAAATATTATTTCAAAGAAAAGAATTTTGTAAAACTAAATAAAAATCCAGTGATCCCAGAGAAAGTGAAGTAAAGGGCTCAGGTTCAAATTAAGCTGCAGTTTACAAGTTGTCAGTGGTGCTGACATGAGGGTTTGCTCATGGGGAAGAAGCAGGTCAAATGTCAGGCAGGACCCCTGCTGACCCCTCCAACACACCACATAGGGGACTTTATGAAGGAATCAAATTTAACCCACTGGGCCTTCAACATCTTGTTGAAGTCAATAGGCTGCCACTCACACTCTTTTCTCTCAACCACCATCATAGTAGGTATCCCTCTCACCTTCTTCCTGAATTGCCTCTCACTTCACTTCCTTCTTTGATACACACTCACTCCTCCTTAAAAGTATCGGACACTTAAAAGAAAAGCAAAATTGCTTAAAGGATTATTTCTGCTCAGATAAACAAATTTAATTCCCATGAAATCTAATCTAGTATACCTGCTCTCTGGCTTTTTGTTTTTCTTTAAACCATTCATCGTCCAGGCAGTCCACGCACACTGGACATCAAGGAGAGCATGATAGGGTTGTTACATGACAGCAGTTTACAAATCAAAGATAAGGTATGACTCGCCACATATGGGTATTGTTAGGTCTGACCATAATGCACAGGGCCAACTCTGCGAAACTTTAGAAACTGCATCAAGTTAATTCACTTACAGGTACGGATGACCCACAGAGGACAGGAAAATCGAAGGAAAAGAGGCCATGAGTGTGAATGTGGAAGGATTTTGAGTAGATTTTAAGAGTTGTGATGCCCAAATTAAAATGAGAATATGATGCTGTGAGCTCCTCTCCTTCCTCTTGTACAGGTTTTTCTTGGTATGATGAGTCAACTTGCCCACTCAAGGAGAGAAAACAGTTCTCAAGAAATTAATGTGAAGGAAAAAGTGTGGATTCCACCTGTCTGTGAACTATGGGTACTATACACTGCAGGATCAAACAAAATCAGCTGCACAGGCACTGACACACACTGGCATGAAGATGGTATTGTATATCAGATGTGTTTAGATATTTAACTGATGTAATCTGTTTTTTTAGATTTGCCTGAGAGCCCCAGTGGGAACTATATTATAGTTTATGAGTCGACAGTTCGCTCTCTCATTTATGTTTGAATGTTGACATTGAAAGCCTGATAACTGATGAGCCACCAAGTGAAACATTACCAGAGGATCTGGTATTACATAAGGCACAGAGTAAACTAATAATGATTGATGATCGAACATGAGGAGGGTTATGGTCTTCAATCTATTAAGATTTGAGGAAAAGGACATTTGTATGTGGTAGAATATTCCAATGTTGTAACAATGCTTTTTGACAATTAATCTTACACTGTTGGAAAGCCTGTATAGTTCCTTTTTTTAATGGTGTTGCATTTATGATGACAATGCATAGTGGAACGAGCAGCAGAGTTCAGATTGTGAGTTGCACTCATGAAAAACATGCCAAATCTTTTCAATCATCATTAAAAGGGGAAATAAACAAGCTTCAGAATACAATTTCTTCCCAAGAAGCATTGTTACAACAAATAACTAATTCACCAAGTACAAATTTCTTGTCTTTTTTTGTTAAGTTTAGGAATATGTGGAAAGTTTTTACTTTAAACACTAATTAAAACCAAAACACTTTTTGTGTCAAGCCAACACACTCAAAATGCCATCAGTAAAGTTTCCACATAACTTAGCTGAATCTGTTAGGAGAGTCTTTGTCCATCAGTGTAACTCAAAATGATCAGTAATTGGTTGTGGGTGTGCGACAAGTACGGCATCAACTGTATCCCATCATGCAGAGGATGCACTGATTAGAGTGAGTTTGACATGCAAAAGTATGGATATCTGCTTTGATGGTCTCAATCCTCAACATAATAAAATCCAGCAAAAAGAGTAGCATGTCAATTCTGAGCAGCTCCTTTCATGTCAATTGAAACCATCTTAATGAGTGGACTGATTGCGGATATAACATCTACAGTTCCTACACATTTTTACTGTTATTTCAGAATTGTTTCTGAGTGCAATAATAACATTCAATGAAAATAATGTATTCTTTTTATTTTTAATGTTTTTTGTAGAAGATAATTACAATAATTCAGAGAAAATACTTTCAGACAGCTCTCATGCAGCAGTGATAAGCTCCAGCACCTCCACATTAAGTATGCATAGCCTTTGAGTGGATGGATTTTTTAGAAAACAACCCACAAAAAAAACCCTACACATCTAAACAGAGCTAAGCTGTGCTCCAGTTATTGCTAGTCATTGGGTTGATCTTCCACTGCCCTCTAGTGTTAAAAAGAAAAACAACCAACTTAACTTGTTTAACTACTATTTGTACTGTAACTAATCTAAGTTATAGCATTAGTAGTCAGAAAAACATCGCAAACCCATTACATCAAAGTAATACAACAGGTATGGGATTTGGGAGTCACAAATTTTGCCACTAATGGATATTATCTAAATAACAAGAAGTGAGTTACAGACCACTAGACTGTCTGGAGAATTTGTGAGTATATTACATCTACAATGCAGAATAGGGGAACTATAACAAACCTTACTATGTTTAGTGTTTAATAACGTAGGACTGCAAAACAGTATGATGCCTACAACCACAGACAGAAGCTATTGGGAGATGCCCAAAATAAAAACTGTAGGCCTGGCAAACTATTTATTCATTCATTTTCCATACATACATTTTCCTATTCAGCCTTGGTAGGCAACCTGGTGTTTACAGTAAGAACAAAGACAGACGTCTGACAGTGTTGATCTTTTATTTAAAGAACAAAAAATTATCAGTTTAATCTTCACTGCATGTTTGTAAAAGTATATCATAGCTCAAAGCGGATTGGTTAGAGCCTCAGAAAAATAATGATACATTTTCATTAGACTGTAAAGGGTCACAGAATCTCTGCTGCAGACTTTGAGATCAATATATTCCTCAATTAGGCATGAGTAGGTATGACTGCAACTTGAGGAGAAGATTCTTTTTTTTTACACAACACCCAAAGGCTACAAGGTGCTAAACAAGTGCAAATCTTTTAGCAAACTTCATCAAAAATGACAAAATTTCATGGGAAAATACACCATAAATAAAGTTCAAATATGAAAACACACACACAATTTTTTAAATAAAAATATACATATGGGCGTGCATAAGTACATCATAAGTAATTCAACATTTGCTACTGGAGACAATGGGAAATTCATTTCAAATTAGCTAAGATTCCCCATTAATGAACCAAGCATTACCAACACATCGCACACAATGAATACACTTCAGCTTCAAAGTAACGCACCATGGTATCTCCTAATGTAACACACTTACTTCTGCTTTTTGTATGTTCATACTTGGTGGTAAAGCCTTCACAAAAATAAATTCATTCAAAAGTAACCAAATATTGAGTCAATTGAAAACATGTTTTCCTTTTTGATCTCACTAGATCAGAGCTTTGGAGGTCAGCAAACCGATGATCAGGGTGATGATGGACGTAAACACCCGTGAAGTATCATTTCTCTCAATCCTTGTCTCTGTAAAAGAAGAAACTAGGATGAGTTGTGACACCTACAACACTCTGGTCTAAAGTATTTAAATGTAAGAGAGCTTCACCAGTATTCCCACGCCTCTGCACCAATGGTCCGAGAGAGATGGATGCAGTGTCATGGTACGATACGTCCCTCCTGAAACGCGTGTGGTGACCCGGGTTGCAGTGCTGCAGGAGAGCAACATTAAAGGCTTCTACAGACGAACCACTTTATAAATTTTTATGTCACAAAAAGCAGCTCCTTGTCATACTTACAGCTGTGCAGTTGTTGTTTCTCAAAAGACATAAGTGGACATTGCAGTGCAAGTAAATGGATGAAAAGTTGGCAAAGGTAAACAATTTGAAGGAGAAACGGGCCACAGTTGAGACGCCGTTCTGAATCAGTTCCACTGTCCCATCTTCTGGATTAGGACACCTATAGAGATAGAGCTCAGGATGTAGTCACAGATGTGTGTAAAGTGGTAAAGGAACATACATGTAAAATGTAAAAAATAGAAAGAAGTGCTCATTTACTCTTCAGTGATTAGATCCCGACGGACAGGGTAGGTGGCCATGTTGACTGGCGTGGCCCAGCATGAGTCCAGAATGGTTGAGATCTGCCGCTGGTCCACCCCTTCTGTCCGCACCTCCACGTAAAGCCTCTCACCCACGTC
>JAVQJG010102114.1:0-21288 GCA_036024015.1 Craterocephalus amniculus
CACACACACACACACACACACACACACACACACACACACACACACACACACACACACACACACACACACACACACACACACACACACAAGCACAAACAATCCTCTCTGCAGCTACTCTACAAAAGCAGACACACACATCCCAGCGCACACAAGCATGCAGCCGCATGGAGATAAAAAATAAAAATCTCATAAATCATATAGATACACATACTTTGCCACACATACTTGTGGACAAACAGATAAATTCCTTCTGGCTAAACAAATACGACTGCGCTTGAGCTGAAGCACACACTCACATGCAAACAAATCCACACACATGCTGATAATAAGCTTCTGGAGGCCGACATGCGCACACGCAGAGTCACGATGAATGCTGAAACAGTCAGATAATTACCTCCCTGCAAAGCAGCTAGCACACTCTTACACAAAAATACCCTCAAATCTGCACACCACACATGTAAAAATCTCATCACAGGAACACACACACACACATACACACACACACACACACACACACACCCACACGGTTGGATTACAATAAATAAAGTTCATTAACCTGAGTTAATTAGCAGCAACACTGGAAATCCACACTGGGAGGACAACATGGGAGGGAGGGAGGGAATGGGAGGAATTAGGGATGGGGGGTAAAAATGTGGATGAGGAGCAGAAGAGGAGGATGGACAGAAGGGTGAGGATGTGAGGAAGGATGAGAGGAATTTGAGGATAACAGGGCAGATGGAGAAAAGGGGGGGGGGGAAGAGAGAAAACGGGGGGTGGAAATATCGACTGTGTTCTTTTTATATCGAGACGAATGAGTGGAAGAAAGGAGGCTGTTTTTTAAAATAAAGGACTAGTTCAAACTTTTTGCACTGCACTCCTTTGCTGAAATAACAGGATAACCCGAAGTGCTGTGTTGATGTCAGAACTTCACGAGCCTCCTCCAACTGCTTCTTATCTGCGTTATAGATTTAAGCCGATACATTAGCATGAGTGTAAAAAATCGTGTCATTTAAGGAGAGGTTCATTTAATCAGCCAGAGCTTCAGTGCAGCTTCTCCAGATATGGATTGCCAGATAAGATTAGTGAGCCCTTAATTTGGTCCCTTTGCAAGCACAAAGGCACAGACTCTTCTAACCTCTCTGCACGGTGACAAGACTAACTGTTCTAAAAGAGAGGTATTGAAAGGATTTGATATGGCCCCACAAGTCAGCCTTCTTGCCAGTTTACTCCACTGGGAAACTTTAGTTCTGCAGCAAAAAGATTTGCTTTAAAGGCATTTTTTCTATGAGCCAGTGTTGTAAAGAAAAAAGAGAGAGAGGGAGAGAAACACGTTGAAATATAGTATATCTTAAATTGTAGACATTGTCAAATTTATTAGTATATGTATTATATGTTAAAGTTATTAAAATGGCACTTTCACAAAACATCCAGGGGCCAAAAATGTTATCCCAATTTCGTTTATTGACAATGTTAAATTAAGAATAATGTTTGTTTACCCCAGTAGCTGCTGATAAATTTTTAGTTAATAGATTAGTTAATGAACTGATTAATCATTACAGTGGGAAAGTTTGAGAATACAACCAACTCAATAGCAAATGATGATGCTCCGGGCATTTGAAAATGTCACGGGACAGTTAAATGCCTCAGTTGTGGGCGATTTTATTTTATTTTTTTGTTTGTTCTGGTTTAGTTTATAATAACTGCAATGTTCCCAACTGGCAACCTAATAAAAAATGCATATTCCCATAACTGTCTTTCATTTAAATAGATCAATTATATCAGGTCTTGATGCCATGCAGGAAGGAATAATGTGTGGAAAAAAATAATGAATCTGAAAATATTCAAAAGCCAAATGCAAAAAATTTCAAAATGCAAAAATGCAAATGTACAAAAAAAAAAGTTTCACATGTGACCCCAAGTGGGTTTCCAGATGTTCAAAACATGAGCCACATATATTTTGCACATGGGGAAACATGTTTTTTTTGGGACATTTTTCGTTATAACTCGTGGAACCCTTTTAACCCGAAGGCCAGATGTATCATGTTTCATACATACTGTTTTAAGGGGGCGATTACATGGGGCTCACGTGGGAATTTACCTGAGCTTTACATGTGATTATTACCATGGAAAAATTACAAAACCACCATTTATGAGATTACAAATATGTAGAATATGTTCCACATATACAGGCTAATGAGGTTAATCTATAAGGGGATGACCACATGCCAAAATCGCAAAATGATTAGAAAAGGAAAAACATCTAATATGAGAATTGGAAATCTGACATCATGAATTTTAATTTCTCCAACAAACAATTCTTTTTCTCATACAAAGAAACGAATGTCAGTTAGTACAATGTGTAAACATTTCAATATTTTCCTCTGATAAGTAGTGTGTTCTAAGAATTTAGGGTAATATTATCTACTGGGAACTTTGAGTCTCATCATCTCATAAACCTTAGTTTTCCAGATGAGTTTTAAGTCACATATGGCAAAGGGATTACACTTGGTTGTTAGCATGCATTCGTGGTCTCCACGGACAACTAGTTGTTCTTGATATAAAACTACCCAAGAGTCCACTTTCAGGACTGCATGGCAAATTTGTGTGCAAACAAGGATGCACAAGTGCACAGTGTGCCAGTAACACAATGCAGCGAGCAGCCACTGCAGCTGTGCTTGAGTTGGTTGCAGCTCCAGCTGATCCAATCTACCACCACTGAGAGGAGATGTAATTTGCTCATTGTGAGATATCAGAACACAGCAGTTGTTATTTTCATGCGATTCTACACAGATAAAAACGTAATTATAAATATTTTGTGGGATTTTTGCCGATACATCTTCATGATTCCTACACACGCACACTGTAACTGTAATCAATGTGATTGTACTTCAGTATATCACTGCTTTAAAACTTGAGACATTTGGTGCTTAAAAGAGGCTTGGCAGCTTCTTCAAGCTTCATTTGCATAAACCAGTTTTCCTAAGGAAGAAGAAAAATAAACAAAGGGGTAGTTAAACATGATTCAAAGCAGTTTACACAGGCTCTTGTAAGTTCTGTGCCGGTTTCTCTTTGGATAAGCTGGACTGCTGCTCTCCAGGTAATACATGATACTGATTATGATCTCTTACTTGCAGCCACAAAACAAATAATTCCTTTTTTAAGGTAAGAGAGCTCAATTCAGGTTTTTCTGCCGCCGCTTTCATCACTGGAAAGCCCTCAAGCTCCTCACGCCGCATCTGTTGTCTCACCATATTCTCCTCTCCCCTCCCTTATTCTTACACATTCACAGTTTCCCACCTCGTTCTGCCAGACAACCTCCTCTGCATACCCTTATCCATCCATCTTTTGCTCGCCGCTGTCGCCCCTCCCTCGTTTGATTTGGTATCCACTCAGCCTTTCTACCTCTGTGTTCTCTCACCTTGTTGCCGGCTGGGGAGAGTGTAAATTGTGTTGCTTTAAATACCCGTGTCTTCTTCTGGCTTACAGCTCGGGGTGGGGATGAAGGAGTGGATGTGAGGAGAGAAGAAAGAAGTCACAGTGTTTAACTTAGCGTCTGCTAAGGATAGATAGGTCTCGCCTTTTTATTTTTTGCTGCTTGAGTATTTAGTCTGACTTAACCGTTTAAACTCTGGCTGAACTTTATTTGCATGCTTTTAACTTTGCCGCTAAGAAGCATCATGGATAAGAGGAGCAATTGTACATGTATCTGAGGCTTACTGGGGTCATATTCTCACTCCGTAGCACTTCTGTGAACCAGTTTCCACCAGCGGATGGGTCGGGTGTACCACAAGAAAATGTATCATTAAGTTTCCTAACCGCACAGACTTTTTTATTAACTTGTTTCAAAATCTCCCAGGCTCTTATCGCATTAATCACTCCTGCTAACCCCACCCTCCTCATCAAATATTGACAGCTTAAGTCTTTATGAAATATTGCTCAAAGTTTGATACATTTTCCTGATGCAGTGGAATTTGACCCACACAATGCTTCAGTTTAATTAAACCGAACTTATCTTTGATTAATATTTGACCGATAATGTTAACAAAGTCGCCATGCTCGTATGTATTGTACGAGATCAAATGATTTGTATGCATAGCCGGACCTTTAGACTTAATACGCAGTGTGCCGTTTTATAATCATTAAAGCTGCTCAGTCTTATGGGCCCTATGAGTGAAATTAAGCTTTATTTATTTGCTTGCATCAGATGACACAGAGAGGTTTTGTTATGAGCTGCAACCAGTCTGATCTGCGAGCCGTGAGTTCAACGACTTAAAGGTGCTCTGGTGTAATGAATAGACGTTATAATGACATTGTGTTTATCTTCCGGTGTCTATGCATGTGCATCCTATGGGCATGTACCAGTAATAGAAAAGAACGACGACCAGTGCCAAGAGTATTTGTCAATTTGTTTGACAGGCACTGAGCCAATAAATGACATGTGACACATGCTGTTCTGGCCAGGCTCCAGTAGGATGCAAGCACAAGGGAATGCAACTGAGGTAGAGATTTGGTCAGAGTTATTAGCAGGGTAAACTGGAAGATGAGTGAGGAATTACTGTTGTATTGATATGAAACCCATGCGATCCACTTACAGCCCTAGCCAATAATGCTAGTGTGCTATTGGACAGGATCTCTTGGAATGAACACATGTACTGGATGACCCAATTGCTTGAAACAAGCTCCAAAGTTTCTGCTTTCTGTCTTGTTAAAAGATGATAATTTTATGGAATCTTCCTTTGAATAAGGTACTAGTACTGCAAAGCTTTTGTTAACCTCTGATGTGGTACAAAGCACAAAATGTAAACCTTTTCACAACTTCAATCTTCCCCTTCTGTTGTGTGATGTTGGTTAACATTTTCAGAACAATTTCTTCTTGTGCGTGCGTCGAACATGTTGAGATATTAAATTTCCTTACATCACAATAATCGTATGTCTGAAAAACATGTTTGGGTTGCATCCAGTCTGAAATAAGATACAAAGATGATTTTGTGTAATCCTGAATCTGGTTTGCAATTGAAAGAGGACTAAAATTATTTGTCTTTACTAGGACTCAGTCTCAGCTCATGTCATCTGCTGTTACCTTATCTGGAGACAAAACTGAAAAGGTCTCCTGAATAAATATAAATTGAACATCTGGGTGGACAATAAGCTGTTTTTCATTGATTTCCTGATAAAAATACTAGAACTAAACTTGGATTTCATTATTTTACTGCTAGGAAAAGACTTGCACGGTCCACATTTTTATGTGTAATTGTGACTCACATGCTTCATGGTCTGTGCTCAGTTGCCTTGACTCCGTTTGTCATTATTCCCTGCTTTTTATTCAGATTCCTGTTCTCCTGGCCCTCACTGGTTGATTTTATCTACTAGTTGATTTTATCTGTAAAACTATTTAAACTCTGTATATTTGAGAAGTTTCTCAAAACCAATCAATAGTTTTAATTATGCGCACTCATCCAGACTGCTGCTGTTTAACATATAAAGGATTTCCACTGAGCTAGGTTGAACCACATTTTCTTATTGTGCACCTTACTCCTGGAATGCCCTCAAGGACACCTTAAAGCTCAGGAACTTGGTCTATTCTGGCCAATTCAAAGCTTTATTAAGACTGTGTTTAACTGAAAACTGTACTCTTAAGATGATTTTATGTCTTTTGCAGTAGTTTTATTGTTCACTGTGTTTAATGTGCTAACTCCTGAAACGCCTGCCTCTTACATTACTGATAGAAAAGAGCCTCAATTAATCTGTCCTTGAAAGCATAAATAAATGTATAATATGGAAGTTATCTCAGTGTAATGCAAATTTGAAATAAAACATGGTACGAACGGATAAAGACTAGTGTTCCACAATGTTGATTTTCTTAATGGAAATTGTGGATCTGACATTTATTCCACCGAAGATAGAAAAAGAAACTGTGTCTAAAGTATTCTTCATAATGTGTCCCTCTCAAAATAAACACAGATCTCCTCATTAATGAGTCACTAATTGACTGCTGCTATTGTTTTACCAGCTTAAATGGCATACACAGCATGTTCTTTGTGAGCGCTGCCAGCACTCTGCAGCAACCAGATACACAACATAAGTTTGGGTAACTCGTCGGAGCTTATTGTGGTCAGCCTGACAGCTGATGCCCTGGGACAGCCAGTTTGCTCAAAGTGTTCAGGCCAAGTGCAGGAGCTCATGCGATCAGCCCCAAGAATTAGCCCAAGATGCTATTAAAGGAGACACTAATCCACGGTGCACTTGACCACAAATTCAGCCCCCAGCCATCATGGTTCTTAGATAGACTTACCACAAGGTCAGAGCTGCATTAAGAGGCCGGTGAGTGTAAGAGAGACTTCCTGACACGCAGGCCTTGGGAAGCCTCCGTGTCTTTTGAAACCAGCTAGCAAGCAGAAGCTATACCTTAAGAGCTGTTATCGCTCTCGGTCCTCACAGCCCAGAGCCATATTCACCCCCCCCCCCCCTCCCTTCTTTCCTAATAATTGATGTGTTCTAATGCTGAACCAGCTTTCTAGCTTTAAAAAATGTCCATAGTTCCTGCAGGCTGCTCTCGGCTCATGTACTGCAAATGTGTGTTTTTCATGCTACATGCCGTTAGTTTTCTCACCTCCTCTTCTGCATCTTCTCTTCATGTGCCCCTCCTTTTTCCCTTTCATGTCTTGATGGGAGTTCTGCAGAAGCACACTTAAGCAGATGTTCTTCTTGCAAAAAAAAAGGAAAAAAAATCAATTCCCTTGCCAGTGCAAGGATGCGATAACACCCCATACTATATATAAACCTGTTCCCTGCTTGACAATTTGGTTCCAATTAAACTATTTATACACGCCATATTTTCAGTTTGGATGGGGTCCGCTTTAAGGTGTATATTCTAATGTGATGCTCCCTCCCCCTTGGCTTGGTCTTCTTCTCAGTTAAGCCAATTTTGTTTAGCTCGGGATTGGGTTGAACGAGCACTGGCATGTTTTGAAGAGAAGCAAGAATAGGAGGGGTGCACAGCATGGCCCCCGATGAGTTAACACGGCAAAAAAAAAGCATAGCAGTGGTCATGTTCATCATTACTCCTCATAACGAGGGGCTGCATATTTGAGTACATATCTCTTGCTCTGATTCACAAAATCATTTGCCGTCTTCACTGAATGCAGAGCAGAATCAGCCCGCACCATCACCCATTATCAAGGGAGCACCGTTAAATACCATAATTTGAGCCGATTTGAATACTGTTACACACCCAGACGGTTCACTCATCAGTGCTTTTCCAGTTCCAGCTACAGCCTTTCAAATCCTCTCATTATGATAGGTCATTTGTATTCTCATTCTCCTTTTTCCTCTGACCTGCTCATTTCCATAATACCTGTCCTGCTTGAGCTTGTTCTGAAGCAGTCGATACATACTGTATGCATGACATTAAGAACCCGCTCAGATATTGACAAAAGAGGGTTACGAAAGCCATTAGATGTATGAGTTAGTTCTTTTGTTTTTGCTTTGACCTGTGGAGAACCACGGTCTGCCGTAGTCTGTTCATCTTGGCCGGTCCCTCAGGTGGCGCAGTCTCTGGATACCAGCGCTGCTCCTGACTCATTGCTCTTACATTGGCCTCGCAGACATACAACCAGATAGCCATTTGTCAGCTTTTTTTTTGTCCCACTGACAGGATGTCCGTGAGTGTGTGCGTTGTGTGTGTGTTCTCCGAAAGACAGATAGAGATATATAGATAATCTGACAGGCAGTGAAAGAGATGGGCGGAGGAGATGGGGAGAAAGAGAGAGGAGGAGGCGAGTAATGTCTTTTGTGGGTTTATCTGATTTGTGTGTTGAGGTGTGCTTCTGTATTTGCTTGTGTTTTTTTAATATAAGCACAATGTTTCTCTGATCTGTCTCTGATGCATATCTTTGGCTCTGTCTTATGACATTTCTTTTTCTCTTTGCTGTTGCCTAGACGACAACCCCTTGCAGCCTGTGACCTCAGATGAGACAGTGTCCGTCGGGGGCACGGTGACATTGACCTGCCGGGTGGCGGAGAGCGACAATTCTTCACTGCAATGGTCCAACACTGCGCAGCAGACTCTGTACTTTGGAGAGAAGAGAGGTAAGAGTGAGTGATGGATGGCTACCGTCTATATCCTGCCAAATATGTTCAAATCATTTGGATAAATCTGATGAATCAACATGTTTTTACCAATTTTACTGCACATTAATGTAAAGCAGAGCTGTTAGTTTGAGTTGGGTGGGGGGATTTTTAAGACTGAAAATGTCAGTTTGGTTGCAAAATTTTGTGTAAATGGATAAAACAAGACAGATTTCTTTGTCCCACTTGTCACTTTAACAGAGGAAAGTCAACAAAAAACTAATAATTCAAGCATTTATTTAAATTGGGATTAGCCGCTAACAATGAATTTCCTTGAAGTGCCTGAAATGTATTTACACTATAAATTTGCAAGTGTCATCCACACACAGATAATAGAGCTCTATCTATTTAGACATAATTGCATTCCAGCAGATTTGTGCATCCCTTCTGTTTCAGGCTACAAAAGGGACAATAGTAACTTCCCTTTAGCTGCAGTGATCACATAACCTAACATGCCAGATGGGTTGTTGCTACAGAGGGCCATCTGTGAAGTCAGTGCTTGGAAGTGTTTTGGAAAAATAATACTTGGCAGGTAACTGCATAAACTGCATATCTGTCTATCGATGCATACCACTGGCTAGCTTCAGCCTATCAGATAAATGGTGGTAAGCGGTCCGTAAATGAAACTCTTAAGAACCGGTTAGGAGAAAAGTGAGAACACGTTTTCCTCTGAAAGGCTTTTATTACGATTCTTTGTTTTTCTTGCAAAGATTACGTTCTCCAGGTCTTGTGTAATCGATGCTATGGCAGCATAGCTAACAGCTTCAGGAGCCATCCAGTCTAACCAGGATTGGTCTTTCAAACAAACTCCATGCTGGTGTTAAAGTCTCAGAAACTTGGTGCTTTCTGGTGAGCCGGTCTGCGCTCACACCAGTTTAACAGATATAAATACCGAAGCGAAATGGCAGCTTTTTATTGATCGAAATATGACAATGTCAGCTGTAAGTGGCAGTGTGTTGCCCTGCTATCAACTTGTTAGCGGGGTTTATTCTGGTTGAGCTATTACATCACAGACCAAAACTTTGACAGCTATGCTCAGTCAGCACAATGCTGAACAGACAATTGGACATTTTTACCCCTCTGGATATTTTTTTCGAGCTGTTAGAGATTGATGCCATCCCTTGTGATTTCCTCTTGTTACGTGCTTTGGATTAAAAGCCAGGACAGGAACGCTAGAGCTCTACGCACCTTGGCATGTCTGAGTCCCACTGAACTTATGGAGCAACTTTATTTCTATATTCTGGCTGTTCCACTCTGAGAGGTTTAAAATAATATGATTTTGGTTTAACTAACTTGTTGACATGTATTTTAATGTCCTTTTGAATTTATTTCAGAGCAAAACAACAATTTGATTTGTGTAGAACATCACACAAACACAGGTTTTATTTAAAAAAACCTCACCTCACAAATCTTGTAAGAGCCGAAGTTAAGAATTGTAATTTTATTATCACTATTATTTTCCACATCTCACTTTAATATGTAAGAAATATAGGATTTACAGTAGAACTTCAATGTTTCCTCAGTGCATCTTAGATGTACACATTTCTTTTTAGATTTCGGGTGCTATCTCATCTGCCCAAGGTGCTTGAAGTAACTTGATGCAAATTGAGTCATTGCTAATCAAAAGAGGAGTCAAAAAGGCATTATGCCTCAAACATAATTGCTAATGCATATTAGTTCCATATGAATCTAATTTTCAAGCAATGGATTTCCAATAAGGATGTTTTCTGTTGCAGTGTTGTTGAACAAGGCACTGATAATTACTTTGCACATAGAGGGTCAACGGCTTTGTTGAAGTGGAAAAGGCACAAACAAAGACTTTACAAAAACTTTTTTCGTAATATTTCAAGGAGCTTGAAGCTCAAAAAATCCAACAGTAAGCCAAAGATCCAAAGAAATCTCAGCCTAATGAGTTAAAAAGCATCAAAATTTCCCGTTCAATGATTAACTGTCTCAGTTTTATGATATTTTATGAAGAGCTAGCTTTTATACAATCTGTATTTATACTGGACAACAACCTGATTAATCAAAGATTAAATATATGTCAAAATAAATGGATTAAACCAGATTTGTTTAAAACTAACTTGATGTCTGATGCTTCAAAGGAACTTTTGGATTCATTTTATTCACTTTTTGTGGCCCAGCATTGCACAAAAGACTTTGCACATGAGAATTAAAAGAGGACAGAGCTGCACAAATGGACAGAAGGCATGATGAAGAATTAGAAAACCATGAGAGAGCAAGAAAGGCTCCCATGTGCTGTACGTCAACACTTAACAGCAGAAGTCCAGCAGTCGAGTGATAGATTCGAGAATGTTGAGAATAGAGACGACTGCAGGCGGAGAAGTTTTCACTGCAGAGTGCCAACACTGTTGTAACAGATAATTTGGAAAACTGAGAGAAGCAACAGAAAATGAGGGAGGGAAGGACAAATTGAGAAAGCAGAAAGTCGTTACTCCAGATGGAGTTTTAACTGGAGGGGAATAGAAGCAGAAAGAGGGGCTCTCCTTGCTGTGGTACAACACTTAAAGTCCACCCTCTACTTTGCAGGAGAGTTGAGAGGAGTTTTGGCAAGAAACAAGGAGGAAGGGGGAGCAGAGGGTAGAAAATGCTCTCAATGCAATTTTCTAACAGAGAGCTGAGATAGAGGAGAGGAGGATGGAGTAAGCTCAGGATGTGAGCAACAACTTTTCTATTCAAAGTAGAGATTAAGAGAAAAAAGATCCAGTCTTTTTGCGCTGCCTATATAAAAAGATGGCAAAGAAATGAAGGTATCAAAAGGAACCAATAAAGATCATATAGGAGACTGTAAGAGAAGTGAAAGAGAACCAAATGGTGAAAAAGAGGCATTATGATTTAAAAAATATTAAAAATGTCCATTGTTTTTTGTAATTAACCAGAATTTTTTCATTCAATTTTCACAATGAACACAATTTATGTATATAATGAATCACTTTTTAAAGAAGTGTTTTCAAGCAAAGTTGATCCACAGTGCAAAACTTAGCAGCATCATGATAAAGGCTGTGAATTTGTGACTTGCCATTGTCTCCTGGGTTGCATACAGGGGCAGTCACCGGCGCAGCAGAGAAAAATAGAACATTTCAATGAGTAGTTAATGTTGTGAAAGGATGTAATTCTTCTCTGAATTAGTTTTTCTTCCCAGACTCACCAAACAACAATTTGCAATGAAACAAATTAAAATGGAAGAACATAATGGAACTAGACAGGCCTTGAACTGCCTTCTCCTTTGTCAAAGTCCTGAAGATGATTTTATAGATCACCACCTTCTCTCTTCTTACTCTGTGGACTTTTTCTACAGACTGAAAGAAACCTGGTAGTTTTGTGGTGTTGATACAGTCCAAAAGAGAAAAACACATTAAGTTTTTATTTGAATAATATTAGAAGTAGAAATTATTATAAATGGAAATGTATGCATCTCAGTTTTGGAGCATTTGCTGTCATTTGTGCTACATTTAAAGCTGTGGACTAAATAAAAAAAGCTAATGTAAGTATTTACCATTTTCTTGTGTTTTGGAACTTTTATTTTTTCTACATTTATTGTCACTTTTGATAAAACAGGATGAATATTAATCTAAAACATTCCCTTTATTCATGAGTTGACATATCCAAATGAAATGTGTCAAACGAAATGAGATGAAGCCTCAGTTGATGAGATGAGAACTAAAAAAAATGGCCAGCCAAAAACAAAAAAAAAAGAAAACGGAAAAAAGAATTTTATCAGTACTTTGTAGAGTCAACACACAGATCGGCAGTAACCAAGCCTTTTCTCATCTGCATACAATTTAATCAAGTCTTAGCTTTCAGTAGAAATATATTGTAATTGAAATAAAACACCATTTAAGTTTATATCTTTCTGTAGGTTTCTTTTTACATTTACAATTATTTACACTACTGACGTATACCAACAAAACTAACTGCAACTCAGTGTTTTTTTGGCATCACTGTGGGTGAAAAATGTCTTTTTTGCTTTATCCCAGCCATTAAAGACTATTCCTTTTCTTTTACACACTATGTCATCCATCTAATTTCCTGACCATTTGAAAGGTACAGAAGTGGCTTTATCATATTTTCTACATCAAAATGGAGGTCTCTTAGCAACATAGTAGTGATAATGATCTTTTTTAAGAAAATGGGACACTTGTCTTTTAATGGATCAATTATAAGTGGATTTACCATATGGTCTTCAAATTAACGTCTCATTTTGAATCTGAATTGTAAACATCAAGAGCATGATATAAAGCCCTGAAAAACTTCCATAGATCATCTCAAGGGTACACCATTGATCATAATTTACCCCAGAGTACCACTCCTGAGAACTTGCTGGCTATGATAACTCTCAGATTATAAGACTGACAGTTGTGAAATGGTTGGAAGGAACATTTCATGCCAATTAAGCCAGATTTTATTAGACTGAACAAAACATCTGGGTGCCCTCAGGCTCATTATCTTTTTTATTTTAATACAACGGTGACAGATTTTTCTTCGTAAAAGGACCATTTTATGTTAGCTATGATGTTTTTATACGCAGATGTTTTCTTTTTACTTTTCTATTTGTGTGTTTGTGTCTGTTTTGTTGGTTTATTCTGTGTCTTGATCCAACACGGAAGTCTCCACTGTTGAAAAAGAAGGGAACAGTAAAGATAAATGCAACGGACATATAAAAAGGATGTATAAAAAAAGTCATACTTAAAGTAACCAGTTGTATTACATGTTATAAAACCCAATAAGAGATAAAAAATTAAACATAAAAGAATGTTAATCATGACATTGTAGCTCCTGAAATCAGGCTGGAGGACTGTAGCTCTGCGAAGCTGCAAGTTCGGTGCTAATCATCCGTAGTTTAATCACCATGCACAGCTTCTTTTACATCACACAATGTAAATCTGAAACCTCTTATTCTAAGCGGTAATTATTAGGCTACTGTGACTTTAGAGTTTGATGTCCATGATAAAAATAAGCTAATGATTACAAATGTGTCTGACTTGGAAATGTGGCCGCCTCCGCACATGAATAGCCAAAGATGCTGAGTACTAAACTCTCATTTTTAAAAAAAGGGGCGGTGAGGGGGGGTCTTTGGGGTATCAGAGAGATTGGGAAGTTTAAATAAATGGATGTTTGGCTCTAAAAACTCAGGCACTGTGGAGTCAAAAGAGAGACTGAAAACTCCTCAGTACTCCACTTTGGAAATGATAGATGGAGATAGAGCAGCGAGTCATCTTCGCAGTTGGCCTGAGCAGCGAAACCCAGACAGAGTGCTTCAGAGCTGAGACAGCAGGACACAGAGGGGTGAGAGGAGGAATCTAGCAGAGCAGGGATGAAAAGACGGAGAAAATAAGAGAGCTGATAGGTGAAGAGGAGAAAGCGATGGGGACTGAGGGAAATCAGAGCTCCTGGCCGTCGTCCTCCAGCGCGGCTCAGCTCGCACCAGGCTGAGGAACTGGACAAACAGCATGATGAAAGATAGGAGCAGAAAATGATGAGCGACACTTCCTCACACTGATTGTCCCCACGCTGCAGAAGAAGAACTGATAGGCAGAGGGGAGAGGGGGATAATCATCAGCTAAAGGGAGGATGATTACTTTACTGAATGCCGTACATAGCATTCTATCTTCATCATTGCCGAGTTGAACAGAAGAACAAGGGGGCATATTAAAGAGGCAGGCGGTAAAATGATGCATGGAAAGAAATAAAGGGAAGAAACCTTGGATTAAGTTTATTAAGAAAGTACCTTCCCAGAAATAGTGCAAAATATGATTAAATACCCAAACCAGCGTGGCAATAAATGAAATGTTGATCTTACAATCACCGGGTCATATCAATTCAATAAAAATCTCTGTGGCAGGTCAAAAAAAAGGCTGGCTGGCTTTCATCAGGCAAACAAAGCCTCTCATATCAGTTAAATTTAACCCTGCTGCGCACAGACGAGAAGTGGCTCAGTCAGACAAGGAAACAGCATGCAGCCGCGTTTAAGAAACCATTACATATCGGAATAGAAACACTAAATTGAACAATATAAGAAGAAAAAGATTTAAAGCAGCAACAGTGAGGAAAGCAATCTGAGTCCATTGGAGCAGAGCTAATGAGAGTTCTGCAACTATAACTGCCAAGATAAAGATGAAGCAAAACAGGAAATTAATTGTTAAGGGACATAAAGCCCAGTTGTGTTTATTAAACCAGATGCGATGACCAAAAAAAAAAAAGGTTTTTATGTTAATCCTGTCCCATATTAATCTGAGTGTGAACATTTAGTGCAGAGGAACATGTCACTCCTTGGCAGAAATGAATAATCCGATAACTAAGGGCCAATTCAGGGTGTTTTAATAAATTTTAAGGCCCTAATTCTAGATAATTTATTCTAAGACCCTTTTAAGGACCCACAGATACCCTGGAGGACACAAGTGGGAGTGGATGGATGGGTGGATGGGGGAGGACAAAAAGAACTGCTAATAGAGGAGATTAAACGGCTAGAGAAGTATGAAAACAGATGGGTTCAGACTTTCAGGACACAACAAGAGAGAGTGAGACAACGAGATGGACATGAGGTGAGAATAAGGAAGGCAAAGACACTAAAAGCCAGGAGACAGCAGCCAACAACATCCGTTTTACTTCTCACGAGACGCTTATCTTAAATGATTTAAATCAGCTAAAAAGCAGAATTGTTTTGGTGAGTTGGATCGGAGAATACTGCCAGCAACAGCACATCTGAAAATATCTCATAAAACTCAAACTGGCCTGTACTGTCATTCATCTTCAGCCATCCCCTGAACTAAAGGCTCTCAGATGAACCTGCTGGAACAGTGCACGAGATTTGCCGAGCAACCGGAGAATCTCAGCTGAGCCGGACTGACCTTTGTATATTTTTCTTATTGTAAGCGAAGGTTGACAAAGTCGTGCACATCTTGACTGACAGGCTGTGTTTTTTAATTTTAAACTCTGGCCTTTCAAACAAAGTGCAACTCATGCAGGCTTAAATGTGTGCTGCTGAGAGGAAAGTCTCTCCGAGAAACAAAGTTAAATAACAAACTGAGCAAACATGAATATGCTTGATAGAAATGACGTGCGCCCAAAGGCATAACTTTGTTCAAAAACCACAAGAGAGTAACACATTAAATTACTTCTATTTTAATTTTACAGATTCCCTCTACTATTATCGGGATATTGTAAAGCTTTGTGGCATAATTGTTTAGTTATTTCTAATACATCTAATTTATGTAGATGTGCCCTTTGCATCTGCATCCCTCTTGACCGGTTACATTTAGAGATACAATGAGAGTTTAAAATAAAAAGCCATGCGAGACTGAGGTGAGACTTTAACTTATTCCCTCCACACTACCAGCTCCCTTATTAATAAGAGCTGTCAATTAAAACACAAGGTAAGGCTCTTCTTTATTCGCTGGTGATAAATCACAGCAGCTGCAGCCCTGCTGATGCATCGTCTGCTCCGGAGGCGGTTCGGTGGAGCCATCCCGAACCCACCTCTGTGCTGCAAAATTAGAAGACGTTGACCCAAAATGCTGAAATTTGAGCCAGGTTTTCTGAAGGTTTGAGTGTTTTGTTCTTTTGTTTTTTTGGCATATTAAACCATTTTGTGTATAAATGTTTTATGTGTGCCCAAAGAGGTGTGTTGTTTCCTACATAATGCATAATTTAGATTCTAAAATTGCCAGCACATTAGAGCAACCTGCTATGACATAATGTTTTAATAATGATTTTAGATTTTATGATACTGAGGGATTGCTTGTTGCACCGGATCTATATTGACCTGTGCATTTAAACAAGATGGTCACGAGTTCAGCATGGGAAATGGACATTTCCAGGGTGTGTGTGTAAAGATTAAAGGGACAAGGGGAAGGATGAAGAAATGAGACTCAGGAGCGACCCCACAGGCGGTGTGTATAACTGCAGCCACAAGCCAAGCCAGTGTTACAGCTAAATCTGTGACCCATCAGAATGGCAGCGCGCACAAACGCTTCTCAGACTGTCCATATTCCCAGCTCTGCACTGGTGAAACTGTAATGCTGTTTACTACTTGACGGTTTACTGCAGACCATTGCCCATAGTTTATGAAAGCCAGCTGCATGTGGAGCGATGAAGTAACCAAAAATGCTCCTGTCCGTAATGTCTGTAAACATTCAGCTGCTGATTACAGCCAACGCTGCTGCACGTTAGTTCTCTCCGTGTCCTCGCTGATCTCATGTCATTTTCATATCAAGCTCTTAACACAACTTGTAATGTTTGCTTACTAGGAAACGAGCTGTATCAGCCTCTGTTTCAAGTCCCAAATAAGGCTGAAGCTGCCTCCATGAGTCCAAAACATAAAACATGTTTATCTGGCTGGCTGCCTGGCATTTATAGTATCATCATGAGATGCTGCTGATAAATTCTTTTTCCTCTTAGTGACTCTTTTAAGTTGCTTTATCTGTGGTGCCGGATCGTTTGCTGGCTACGAAAGAATCCACTACTACCCCAAAAAGCAGTTGAATGAATAGCGACCATCTACTTCCTGTATCAGAGCTGTCGGGGATGGACATACAGCTTCAGTTGACTTCACATCCGTAGGACTGCATGGGAAATTTGGGGCCCTAAACTGCAGCGCATTATGCAGCACACATATTCTTCAAGGCAATGGATAGATACGTGGGCGGCCTCTTTCTTTATGCTTTTTAATTCTTCCTCACCCTTTAACATTAAAAACCTACATGCATGTTATTCTTTTTCAAATCCTGCCCCTACTTCCTTTCAGCAGCAAAACCGAGAAAAAGAAAGCTAGCTTTTAATGGTCAAACACTTTTTACAGCATAAGAAGCAATTCTTTGCCATTTCTAGGTGCTTTCAGATGTTCTGTTTATATTTATTTCCGACTTACCTCAGTTTTGACAAAGATTTGATCTCTCTGACGTCTTTATGTTTGTAGTTTCTTTTTAAATGGATCATATTCAGTCTGCTTTACTCTTAAAGAAAAAAGTGGATTTGGGTTGAAGATAATTTTCTCCCTGCAGTGGACTGGATTTCACTCATTCCGTTGTCATCTACGAGGCATTTAACTAATTATTTAATTAGCTCGCAACTAATGGCTCAATTACTGTCTAATGAACCCAAGTTTGAGATGTGAGCCCACATCTACTAGATGCTTGAGATCTCTGTTTTCAATGATGGTGCATTATAAATGTCATGACAAACTGCACATCAGCATGATGGTGAATAAAAACACGTTACCACCACCAGCGAGGTTAAATGTTCAGACCAATAGTATGTCAAATGGATTTTTATGAAATTAATAGAAATTCTGAGATGTATGGACACAAAGCCATGGATTTAATTTCCTCCTTATTAGAAGGACTACTTGACAGCAGAACGAATTGGACTCTATATTTACTTGTTACACAATGACCGCCTTTCATCCAAAGAAATAAATAAGGATTAATAGGAAGTGGTTGGTTAAAAGGTAAAGCAAAAAAAAAGAAAAATGGTTATAGTTTTAAAAAGGCAAATGTGCTGTTTTTCCATTAACTCAGTCCAACATTGCATCTCATTTTCAGCAGTTGGCACATCACATACTGTAATTTTCTCACAAACACTCCTCAACTTTATAGATTGTTTTCATTCTATAAAGTTTTAAGAGATCAGGGGTATAGTTTAACCTCTGTGTTCTTTGAGTATGCAGAAAATAAACACAGCTTCACCGAGCAGTTTGAGGTTTTGCAAACACATTTTCTTCCCAGAAAAAGATGGATTTGCTCTGGATCCTTATGTAATTGTAATTTATTTGTGTGCGGTTTCTTTCCTTTCCATAAAAGCATATCAGCAGACATCAGACTGGCTATCATCTGCCTTGGCACAATTTAACATTGTAATGGCGCTCCAGTGGTTCACAAAACAGACAGGAAGGCTCTTTTCTACATGACGGAGATGAAGAAAGAGCAATATAACTGTAGCAATGGCCGTACCTGAATATAACTTAATCATTTCTTCACTAAAAGACATTAAATAATTATAAAGTTGAGGGTTTTCAGCATACTTGGATGAAATGAAAAAAAAAAAAGATGATCAAATTAATGCCTAAATCTCCGCTAAAAAAACCCTGCTTACAACACACTGCAAGGAGCCAGTTTAGATTCAGCACATGAAATGTTTTTGGTTTCTTTCTTTCTTTCTTCTTTTTTTTTTTTTACATTTTCTGAAAAACTATTGATCTGCACCACATCAGTCAAAGTTTTCCCAGTATCTTGAAAGGCTCTCTGAAGAATGCATTACCAACAACCACAACAGGACCAAAAGACTGCAGAGGAGACTTTTTTTTCAAAATCTAGTATTTGAAAAATGTTTTTTCTTCTTTTCAATAGTTTCTCTTTGAATTATTTAAGCATTTATTTTACCACGCGTCCTTAAAAAAATGTGTTGAAGGTGAGAGTGAGGAGTAGAAGGAAAACGGTGCCCAGAGAATTCAAAGTATGGTGGTATTTCTTTAGGTCAATGAAGTAAAACATGAAAACACATGCACAGTGTTATTTGAAATAGACTCGTGCTTCTCGGCCGTGGAAATTGGAATAAAGTTGAATAAGCCAAACTTCAAGCAGTACAGACACACATATACTGTAAACACTTTTCTAGGCAAATTGCCACCTTCTTGTTTCCTTTTAAAGAAGAAAGAGGGATGGTTTTTCATTTTTAGTTCAAAGAATTTACATTTTGGCACATGTGACCTTTTTCAGGCTGTGCTGAAACATCAGACTATGGAACAATAAATAAAAGATAACGCGACAGATGTGATCATGAAGTTTTGTCAACCTTTATCTTATAATTTGCAAGCCTTTTTTCCTTCAGTTCTTGTGAGATTTTGGCACATTTAAACTGTAAAATAAACATCCTAGATTAAAAAACGTCCAAACCAATTTTCTTTTTGCTAATGTGGCAATGTGTTTTTATTTGACAAGGAATATTGGAGCAAAAGTTTCATGAGCTTCAAAGAAAACAAAGTAACCAACAGACAGTCTTTTATTTTTCTGTGTTCTGTTGGCATCTGAGTGTACATAAAATGTTTCATTTGTGAGAAATATTTCACTCAGATTGTGGTAAATGAACATGTTTACTCTCTCACCCAACGACTATCGGAATAAATAGACCTAAGACCTGCCGCTGGTCACTTTACGGAGCATGTCATTAGATAAAAAACACAACATGGATCACAAGAGATAAATCTGACTGTAAGAGGGCTTTTTAGTTCCTCTAAGGTCTCTGACAGGAGCAAAGACTGCAACAGATTATTTTGCTGCAGTTATGTTGGAAATTGAGAACCGGCTTGAAATTTTCCAAAGTGTCAAAATCACATGCCTCTGAGCTTATTGATTCATTTATTTATGGTGACAGATTCTGTGGCAATGTGTACTGACTGCAAATCACAGGCATCATGTGCATCGATGTGCTGCTGTGAAAACAGACTCATGCCAAAGGTGAAAAACTGAATGAGGAATGGCTGTATGTCACAAAAAAGACAATAACATGCAACTAAGAGCCAAGAGCAATCATGCCTGAAATTCTTTTTAAGTAATCATATTGAAATAATGAAACAACCAGCTACCTGCAGACATCAAGGATCTTTTTTCTTGAGAGAAAAAAATCGTTTACGTTGTTGTGAAACGACAATTTTGTTTTCTTGACATAAAAGGAATATAATTTTGAACAAAAACAACTTTTGAAGACAAAATCTCACAACACACAGATCCCATCTACTTTTATCAAACCACGCAATGTTCACAACACTTAACAAACTGGCCCACTGAACAAACAAGAAGTCTATACAATTTTATAACATTAGTGGGGTTTGAAATGTGTCATGTTACATTTTGAAAAGTTGTTCATAAGATGAATTGATGTGCTGGATTTCAGGCATTTCTGCGAACTTCTGGATGAAGCATGTGTGGCTGAATTTCTCTGGCATTACAATTTTGTGTAGCAGACAGTAGCTAACTAGCTATAAAGTGTGGAGAATGAGCTGCTGCACTAATCCTAACCCTCCTGTTGACTTTAACTATTATTGCCAGGGGCTACACTTATGCCTGATCATTTAGGCTTAGCTGTAGTTTGGCTACCTCCTCAGCATTTTAACAAAGGAAACTTTCTCCTGTAGAAAGCTAATTCTGCTTTCCATTTGAACTCGGAACGCAGAATATCCCACTTCCGCAGAGCCTCTGGCGGGAGGGCACGTCATCCAGTTATCCAAAGGTTGGTGGTTTGAATCCCACTCCCACCACAGTTAACCATCATGTCCTTGGGCAAGACACCTTACCCTCCTTGCCCCCAGTGTTGGCGCTGCTGGTAAAAGCTCAATTGTAAGTGGCTTTGGCTGAAAGTTCAGCTAAATGACTGTGTAATGTCATATCAATACTAACCCATATTCACAATCGTTAAATGATTTTGCCTTTAATTATTGAGCATAATTATCTTAACAATGAAACACAGTATTAATATTTTTTTCAAATAAAACATGTCATTAACAAACTGAATGACGTAACAGAGACATTTAGATCTTTGCGCTTTTTCTGTAAACGACATGAAATGACAGCAACGTAACACTTTAAAATAACTGTTAGTCACACTTATTTGGTTGAGACATGGGCTGTGTCCTATGCCCTAACCCCTCAATCACTACATAGGGCTGCACTGCATAGCGCACTATGTAGGGAACTCATTCTGACGGCGATTCGGACACGAAGCTCACTATTTTCTCTCCGCCGTGGATCACGTGACTACCAGCCGTTGCCACAGCAACCCCAGACGCCGTGAATATATCGGTCATTAAAAAATATATCATATCCTTAAATCGTGTTTTATTCCTTTTTTGTTCAGATGTTTCATATAATACGACAGCCCAACAGTTTTTATTTTTATTTCAACCTGCTGCTGTGATGTTCATGACGCCCGTCAGCTGATGCAGCGTTTTCCATTAGAGAAATGGAGCCACTTTTGAACCATAGCATCTTCTTACCGACACATTGAACTATTAATGATAAAAATAAAAAACGACGGCAGATCATGGACGTGTGTGGGGAATGCCGCTTGTAACTTCAGCAATACGTCACGGTAGCTCCTGCCCGCAATGCATTGTGGTCAATATTGCCCCGTCTAGTGACCATCGATGCT
>JAVQJG010102125.1:0-20920 GCA_036024015.1 Craterocephalus amniculus
GAGATGAAGTATGTTTATTGACTATTTGAAAATGCTTTTTCTTAATAAAAAGCTTTGTCACCCCCCCCCCCCCCCCACACACACACACACACACACACACACACACACACAAGTCCACAGACACATAACATACTGACCTGCATCTCAGCAGGCTACTGGAGTTCCCTCTCTAGCTGTGGGATGTCTTTGATAGTGAAGGACTTAAGCAAAATATGAGGAATGTGGACATTTTGAAGCCGTAATGCTGCGTATAAATATTAGGAATGGAAAGTTTGGAGGTGGGTTTGAGAAAAAACAATTTTTACACGTATTAAGCCAATACAAATATCTAAGTCAAAGAATATTTTATTAATTGTATATAAGGGTTAAAAAAACCAAACAAACAAAGAGGATACTTTTTTGTTCTGATGGATGTTATTGGACCTTAGGGTCCTGCGGACACAGACATCAAGACCTGGCTGAGTGTTTTCCCTGGTTTGCCTGTGTATCTAGGCAACAGTACACTGCCACCATTATTACATCATCTGGCAGAGAGGCCTCCCATGTGTTAATCTCAAAGCAACACTTAGCTGAGCTTAGCAAAGCCGAGGACAGAGGCAAAGGGTGTTTCACATGTAGAGAGGGGAGAATGGAGAGCAGGCCAGAGGGTAGTGGCTCAGAGAAGCTTGTGAGAGCATACAGTTTATCTCTCTGCGGGCCATCCTCTTCATCATCTGAAGCATTTCAGGCAGGAGCATAAGAAGGATTTTTACCATTTGAGGCAGCTTGTGGAAAAGTGATGTAAATGGTATGATGTAAAGGGTTTGTAACCTCTAATGAAAATATGAAAAGAAACTCCATTAACAGCAGTTGACTCTTCCTCCAAAGTGTAGTGTGCCTTACTTCCCTTAAGTGTTTTCTTCATTTTCATGCATGTTTCTGAGTTTATAAAACTGTAGATGAGGAAAAATAGGATGGGATTAACTCCTTGGTCATTTATTGAATATAAATAACTGCAATATACCATTTACATGGGTGTTAAAATAAATCCAGCACTTTCTACTTCTGGTGTTGGGCTCAATTCTTTACACACCTTTCAGTTAGAGGTTTCTTCCATTCCTCTTGGCAGCAATGATCAAGCTTCACCTGGTAAAAAGGTGAAAGTCTTTGCACAGCTATCAGGTTTCTTTTTTAAGGCACTCTTTTGCACTTTGCACTTTGAATTGTCTTGAACCTGAAAATGTGCAATACAAATAAACTTGCCTTGCCTTTTTTCTCCCTGCAAGACCTTATTGACACAACTAAAGAAACTGAAGGGACACAGATTGGACAGTTGGCTACCAGCCTCCATTAAACAACAGTACAGTCTTTCAAAAGTTTCTTTTCCTTCAACTGCTTGTCTGGTCGCTTCTATATCACAGCATGTAACTCACTCTTGCTAAGGTTTATGAGATTGGTGTTTTATTGGGTTTATTTATTTATTTATTTATGTAACTTACTAACCTGCTACAGGTAGAAAAATATTAAGTTTAAACATAAAAAGGGCTCCCTCCTTTAATCAATTGTAATAGTATGAACTGTTTTCACTGCTCTATAAATTCTTACATAAATGCTGGTTTTATTGTTTGGAGTTGTGATTTTATTTTTGGAACTTAGAAGCTGGATTTATGAGGCTCCCCAGCTGCTTCTAGCTCCCAGGCCATTATTTTCCCCCTGTGTGCTCAAATTTGTTCCAGTCAAGACTGCATTTTCACGTTTTCGTCTGATTATCATTTTTGGTGAAGGGTCACCAGCCCAAGTTTTTAAACCCCCCAGAAAACGTTTTCCCTCTTGATTGATCCACATTTTGTCTGCATCGGGATCTCTAATCTAGATCAGATCAATTAAGACTTTAGTCAAATGGTTTATTCATTGTTTCATCTGAGTGTCATTAAGAGGTAGCCCTTTCAAATGAGACATGGCTTAAATCTCACCACACTACAAATAAGGTTCGATGGTAGTTTTTTGTCAGTTTTCTTTAGTCGATTTAAGAATTTCCCACATTTCAAAATAAGGAAAACTACTTTAGTTTTGAGTATTTTAAATGTTTCATAAAAGTACTTGAATTACAAGTAATTACAAGTAATTCAAGTACAGTGATATGACTTGCAGTTATCCTGACATAACTGCATAAATTACATGAAATTATCTTTGCTGCATGTAGACAAATGTGTGTTTTCTTACTGATGTCCAGCAAACTTATTTTTTCATAGGTAATTGTTATGTTTTATAAACATGAAAGAAAAACTTCTTTAGATGTGAGATACATTTGTTTCTGTCTCTCAGTGTTGGCCCTGTGATGGACTGGTGAGCCGTACAGCATGTGCCCTGCCTCTTGCCTGAAAATCACTGGGAAGGTCTCCAGCCTAACCACGACCCTGAATTGGATTAAGTGGTACAGAGAAAGAATGAATGAATATTTAAATCTTAATCTACTATAATTTATCAAAACATAAATCCGTTTTGGAGCTTTTTATTAAAGCTACTATTTCGGCACTATATGGCAGCTTACACTTACACTGCGTAACATTTATGATTATCTATTAATGCACACAATTCTCTTAGTGAGGAAATGCATCAAAATAATGCACTTTAATAAACAACTATTAACTATGTATTCTAATCAAATTATGCAAAATTAAATCAGCTATGCAATAATAGTGCAGTAGCTAATTCACAAAACTGCATTTGCACTTTTATTTTGATCACATATTTTTCCTGGGAACTGTTACTACTAAAATGTAACAGAACTGAATAGAATGACAATCATGCTTTAACTGGATTAAGAAAATATCAGCACACCAATATGATCACAACACTTCATTGCTTTCTTGTTTGTAATTTGAATGAATTTAATTAACTTTACTGCTACTGCTAGTTTCTTTGGGTCTAAACTGGCAAGCTCCAGTCCTCCAGCCAGAATGCCTCAGCTGACCCAACCAGATGTTTTTACATGTTCCAAGATCGAGACATAAAAGCAGAAGCCATCATGCTTCTCCTAATCCCCAGAACAAACTAGGGATTCATATACTGATCAACTATAGAGATGTTCAGGGTATTAGGCTACTGAAAACCCATATTTTTCATTCATTGGCAGTCAAGAATCTAATTTGACACCTTTTATTTTATCCACTGTACTAGACTAGGACATAGGGCAGGGCGATATTTATCAACTGTACTAGACTAAGACATAGGGCTGGGCGATAAAATCTCAGATTTTTTAAAACCAAATCCGATTTTCAATTTTTAATCGATTTTCTTTAATCTTCCTGTATTTTTCTTTAAAACAGATCACAAATATTAGATTTTATGGGAAAACATGCTTTTATTTCAATCACCCATTCAGGAAGTTGACCTAAATTCAAAGTGCAGATATTTTAAGTTGTAAAACAAACTTGTAAAACAAGTTGGCAGGCCCTGCCACTGTAAACAATGAAAATATCACTTTCAAGCATACAGTTGTACAGGTGAGGGAAGGCAATGCCAAAAAATTAAATCCTCATTAATTCGATTTATCTATGAAATCGATTTATTGCCCAGCCCTACTAAGACATTATTTTGCTACATATTTTAAGTTAAGTCATAAATAGAACAAGAATCTTGTGGACAAATTGATTGTTGCTGCTATATGGCTTTAAACAACCAATCTACATTTTGTCACTAAATATTACTGACTACATTTACATACTAAATATTAATGCAAAACAAAAAAAAATCAATAGCATCCAAGTGCTGAAGGACTGTTTCTGTGAACATCAGGATGTAGCTAGTTCTCCTCCTACTTGCTTGCGCCAGGCCTTGTATGAAATAATAAATTTAATGCATAAAGCAAGCTAATAATTAATGCTGTTAGTCATGCCACCAAATGACTATTAGCTGTACTTACTAACTACTTAATCAGTATCCAAAAATAAATGTCTGATTGGGTATGCAAGATGTCTTCTTCAGCTACCTTTGGCCTCGATTATTCAGGCGCCTGCAACTGACCAGTGCTCAGGTTGTAGTGTTGGTGCGGGTGTGTATCAGTAAATACACATACAAACCACAGGTGTTACTGAAGCCAGTAAACAGCTCTGACTCTACAGTTTTACGTGTGCTCTCCTGAAATTGTTAAGCCAATATGCTGGTGCCCTATGAGCTGCTGTAAGTGAATCATATTAACTGCAGTGTGAATAGAAAAATGGAAATTATAAGTCACAGTCAGTAGTGCACATTACACATTATAATGATGAGTTTTTAATCCACTCTTCACATTGCTCGATTTGTAGTGTAACGTTTGAGGAGTAATACAGAAAATATTTCCTTATGAAAACAACCTGTCATATCTGCAGAGCATTTACTGTAACCGATTACCCAACTTGAGTCACTTAGATTTCTTTTATTTGTGATTTTTAGCTACTATATTTTCTAATATCTTCACTAGGATGTCATCTTCAGGCTAGTTTGTTTCATACATGGATAATTGTATTAATTTTGTCCATGCCTTCAGATTGAACAATGCATTTGCTGGCAGTTTGCTACCTGCTTCACTCCCCGCATTGCTTGGAAGGGAAACCAAAGAACCTTGCACTGAATTAAGACACAATTCTTCACACCTCCTCTTAAATTTAGTTTAATGGCTTTGCTTTTTTTTTTTTCAGCATCCTTTGTATGCAACCACTTTGATATGATGCTGAGGTGTTTGAATCGTTGTGTTTTGCTAAACACACAGGAGTGCAACTCTTTCTTAGCAGTGTTTGTCAATGTCTAACGTTCAACAGAAGTTATAATTCCTAAAAACACTGAGAGCACACTGCAGTAACATAATATTCTATTATAGTAGCTACTGAGGGAGATGGCCCGAGAAGCAAATGGGGTTTTCATAGGACAATATTTCTTATTATGCTCATCAATTGACACAATAGTCAGCTTTTGTCCTGCTTTCAGAGTGCTCTGGGTGTGAGGGGTTTATGCTGGCATACTGGGTTGAATGTATGATGGCTTTAGAGGCAAATCAAATTTTAAAAAAAACTTCAGACCATTAAGACCATAATCCCAAACAAGAATCCATCTATTTATTTGTTTTACAAGCTCTATAAACTGAGGCAAGAATGTTGGCAACAAAAAACATAACAGTATCAGATTCGATGCGTGTTTGCACCCGACACATAAGGCGAGGCAAGGCGAAGTTTGATTGTGTAGCACATTTAGAAAAAAGACAAGCAACATTTGTAGTTTTAAGAGACATGATCATTCCAAACAACTGCGTAACTGACACTGATTACTAAATGAATCCTCATGAGTTTTAAACAGTAAAGTATAACGTTTTGAAATCATGTGTTGAATCAATTTAACCTGAAACATGCTGCTTTCAGACTCTGGAATAGTCTTATGACTACATATTAAATATTGCCCCATTCTTTTCTTTTTTAAAAGACTTAGTGGCTAATTTAATTTAAAGCTTTCTTTCATCCTTGTTTATGAAGTTCTTAATTAGCCTATTTATTTTTACCAATGTGATTTTTAAGTAATTGGTTTAATTGGACAGATTTGATTTTATTCACACTGCATGGAGCAGTTTGGGCCAAAATGTGTTGTTAAGTGTGCTATATTGGTAAAGGAGAAAGCACAACTTGTGATCAGCAGGAATGCTAACAGTGCTCTTCTTAAGAAGTTCATGTTTATATAATGCAACAACAATTCTAGTCTGAGTAAAGAAAAAACCAAAGGAAAATTATACAAGCACAGGCTGTCTGCGAGCAACAGTCTCATTGCCCCACTTACCAAACTCATCTGTATAGTTTTTATGTACCAAAAGATTAAATGAAATCAGCAACTGCTGCATCGCAATGCTTACATTATCAGTGTCGAGACTGAAAAGAAAGAAATCATTGGCCTAACTTTGAAAGAGACGCCATGGTAACTAAACAACAACAATGAAAACATTGCCTGGTCATAGCAGGTAGCAAATTACATCCTATCAGACCAGCTGGGTGAGTCACCTCCTGACCTCCTCATTTGTTTATCTAAAAAGTCCTGATTCAGAGGATGGATATTGGCCCTTCGAATGAAAATATTTAGATTTTTATGTGACAATAAGCCATGTGACAGGGTCTGACATGCAGAAAATGCTCCATGTGAAACCTGGCTTTGCATGGCTTTATCTAAATTCTCTCTTCTGGATTAAGTAATATTTTTTGTATAAGATTTCACAAAGAAACAGACTGAGTTGCCATCTGGTGGTAGCTGTGGTGCTGTGGCCACTCTAAAATATAACATCTGCAGTGCTTCTAAGAGCTTCTGCTTGTCTATGTAATATTTAAAAACTCCTGTTTATTCTAATATAGATTAAGGCCTTTCTGCAGTCCGGTCCAAAGATTCAGCGGGGATTTGCCAACAAATTATACTTGTTGGGCTAACAAAAGACAAGCATAATTTTTCATAATTAGTTTTGAATTCAACTATCAGCACCAGAAGGGTGCCAGACTGTGTTGTCAATGCTCTCACCTCGGAGTACCATGACACATCACAGTGCAGGCCATGATTTTTAAACATCTTGTGTTTCTGTGGTGACAAGCTCATCTGTGTTATCCCACACAATTAAAATGATCCGTGAATGCTGAGGCTGCTAAAAGGCCTCAAAACAAATTATCAAATGAATTCCATCCCAACACACACATACGCAGGGATTCGCACAGGGGGAATAATTCTGAATTTTATTTGATAATAAAATCTGTTTTCACCAGTTTACTCAGAGACGCAGTAAATAAAACCCAACTCAGGCATGTGTATTGTCAGAACTGTGATTTAAACATGAACAAGCTGATAAATGGAATAAACAGTGAGCTAAAATATTCTGCTTTCATGCTTAAATTGTGCTGATGAGCCAA
Source organism: Craterocephalus amniculus (assembly GCA_036024015.1). NCBI lineage: Eukaryota > Metazoa > Chordata > Actinopteri > Atheriniformes > Atherinidae > Craterocephalus > Craterocephalus amniculus. The sequence goes on from JAVQJG010102125.1 coordinate 6,888, forward strand.
GTCTTTACAGTTCAGCCAAGCTGAGATTACTAAATGCCAGCAGCCTGCAATAGTCAAGTATAAACCTCTTTAGGTTGTTTCCAGTGGGCAGAGCCATTTCACTTAAGCTGGTTAGAGATTTGCAAGCTTGATCTAAAAGTCAAAACAATGGTTTGTGCTTTTGTTTGTCATAAGGCAAGTAGGCCTCCTGAAAATATGGATAGCAGACCTAAACTAGAATAAATGTCAATTTAAAAGCTGATGTACCCAGCTGGGTACATCAGCTAAGCTGTTCGCCCCTGCCATGCCATGCCCTGACCGTGTTTTATCCTGTCTGTGGTACTCGGGTGTCCCCTTTGGCCTGACTGGGCACTGTTTAGCACATTAGTATTAGCGCTCTGAATTCCCTGTGTGGACAAGCACCACCTGGCAGCCTCTGCTGCCCTGTGTGAGTCTGAGCACTCCGGCCATTAACACACAGCAGGTACCACGGCACTTGCAAAGGATCAGACGGACGTGGTAATGTTAGCCGTAATGTCTGCACACATACACTGACGGGTACTGATCCTATAATCCTCTCCAGAGTGTGAGGTTGAGACGACTGCTGCCACCCGGCTTCTTCTCAGTCTCACCCTGCACTCAGGATATCCTATTATCTGCTTCACATGAAGACGTTCTCTGCACACTGCCAAAGAGAGCGAACACACTAAAATCCACTTCGGTTAAAACTACGTGTAGCTGATTTTGTTTGTGAATTATTAATTGCAACACATTTGTGTTTCAACATCCTCTGTAGACAGACATATATAAATAAGATCCTGGATCCATAGTTGACAACATTTCAGTCTGAGGATCATCATAAATTATTTCCAGAACTTTGTGAAAAGGCCTTCCTGCAGTCCTGAGCTTTAACCTAACGGTGTGAGTGTGGAGCATGGGTGTTAAACTCAGCTCCTGATGAGCCATTGTCTTGCAGATGTTAGACTTTTTTCTGTTTCAACACACGTGATCCAAATGAACGGGTCGTGTGAAGAGTTTTGACAACAAGCTGTTGTATCCATTTGAGTTGGAGAAGAGAAAAATCTCAAACCTGCAGGACAGTGGCCCCTGAGGACCAGAGTTCCTAGAGTAACCAGCATCTCCTGGCTGAGGAACAGGACGACAACCCATAGCAACATCCACTCGGCATAAGTAGGAAGGGCCGAGTTGTTGTGGCCAAAACTAACATTTAATTTTCTTTTTTTTAAGTTTAGTTTTTATAGCAATATCCTCAAAATCCTCAATGCTATATTGGGTGGAGACAGTTGGGCGGCATGCAGCAAAGACCCAAAGGCTGGTATTCAAACCCAGGCCAAGTGCAATGAGGACCTTCATGGGAAAATCTTGAAGTCCGTATGAAAATGATATAAAAAGTAAAGCAGCAGTTTGCTCTTCTGTCTGACTGCCTCAAAAAGCAACTGATGAAGCAGTAAAGCAATTACAGAAAAAAGACATTTTTTTATTGCCTAGTTTCATGATGTACACAATGTTTCACCATGAGCAAACGGTAACCAGATTCTGTCAATGAGTCAAAGAACAGATTTACTGCTCAGAGAAAGACAGGCTGCCTATTGATAGCGAATAGTGTCAGGATCAGAAATCTTGCTGCTGCAGGGATTGCCCTGACCACCATACAGCAGGGACTCTCTGTTCAGGATAACACGGAATCATCCTGTCAAGACAGAAAGATCCTTTTTGCAACTATTTTGGACACACTTCCTCCCTGTGGTGCCCTCTTTGTCTGTGCAGGAATCACTTGTCACCTTTGTCACCCTGTAAGAAAGAACCACAAGTGTGTTTCTGGCTTTGAAGCCCCATAGTGGTTCTAACTGGGATTACCTAAAATGGCACATGCTGTATGGCCCAAAAACAACATTTAGGTTTTTTTTCCAGTGAGAAAAAACAGGCCACAGATTACAGTTGACAGTTATTTTCCATATTCATTTCATCGTCTTGTCTTTCCACTTTCTGTTACTCTAGTGCTAACCTGTCACTCTCCCCCTCAATCTTCTCACTCGGTGGCTCTTTCTGTCTCTCTGACTCACAACATGCGCACGCTCACACTAAAGACTATAGCGTTCAAAGCGCAATTCAGCCTCCGTAACTCGGTAAACACGAACACACTCGCACATTTGCTACAGTTGAGCTTCAAGATTAGCAGCTACTACTAGCAAGACACACCAGAAGAGAGTATAACACATTGTCCAATCACACTGCAAGTGGTGCTGGCACACACACACACTTATTATTAACACAATAGCACAGGCACATCCGTCAATGGCACCATACGTATCTGTATGCCTGTTAACACGCCGTTAAATCCCACTCTCACACACACATACACACTCTGGCCCAGATCCATCTTATGAAGAAGCACTGTTTGCAGGAATGTACAGCGGAAGGGGGGGAAAAAAAGATACAGCTCCTGACTATCTCCATGGAAACAGGCTAGAGAGCAGCATATCCCACTCAGTGTACTGTCAGAGACCGAGGATGAATCCAGTCCTCATCAGGGAAACCGCACCGCACACCAAGCAGTTGATTCCATTATTAATAGCAATGCCTTTTTCCTTTCTAATATGCACGCGCAAACACACCTGGATAAGGGGGTTTCCTCATGCTCAGAGCGTAATACACTCCTAATAGCTCAGTGGTCTTCAACACATGATTCTCTCCTCCCGGTGATCAATGCATTTCGTGTGATATTCATCCTTTCTAATGCAGTGTCATTGTTGCTCATCATTGATTTTCCTGCAGACACCTCACATTTAACTGGCGTGAAAAAGGGAGACATTTTAAGTCACATCTGAAAGTATTGATGGCCCACAGATACGATACAGGAAAGCAGGGGATTCAGCTCAAATAAACTCAGGAAATTTTTAAGAAGCTGTCAGTGCCCTTCAAAATCCCACAGACTGATCATCATCATCATGAGCATCATAGTGCTGATGAGGCTTTTTCTGACACTGTTTCATGCTGATATTTAGCGACAATGAGCTTGTTAACATTTTATATAAGCTTTGAATAAATTCAAGATTTAGTTGCGTAATTCTTTTAACACTCAAGGTGATGCTAATGATTCATGCTGGGGCTGCTGGCTGTGCGGCTCCCATTCATCCAGATCAAAACTGGCCAAAAGAGAACAAATTTCCTCATTACAATACAATAAACACTGCTAGCAATACCAGTCTTCTTCTCTGATGGTCATATCCAGCTCCCTCCTCTGAATGCTCCATATTCACTCTTCTGATCACTCATACACCCACACTGCTTCGCTCGCTACCTAACATGGTATGGTACTCGGAGGGATTAAAACCGGGAAGTAGAATTCTGGTTATTTCCATCCAGCTTCTATCTGTTTAGCCACAGGACTTAACATCAGGTGCCCAGGAACTGTTAAGATTAAAGAGCCTAGATTAAAGCTTAATGCTGATTGTGGCAGGAACTGAACCACGGCAGCAGCAAATGAATATAGATATATTGTGTTGTAGACAAGGGGGAAAAAAAACTAGCGACAAATGAAGATTACAACGTACTAATAAAACTGATGAAGTTAAGAAAACAGATACATCTCCAGCTTCTTAGGAGTAATTTCTATATCACATTTGAGTGTTGCATGGGTTTTAAGAAGAATAAATATGATCACAACATTTTACAGTATACTTTCATTTAATTAGACATAAGAATGTGAATGGTCTGGTTTTATAGTGCTGCTAAAAGGGACTCAGTAGTTGCAGAGCAACGTAGCACAGCAGCAGTTTAAGGATCTGCAAATTTAGTGTGTAATGTCGATTTATAATGTTACGTTCCAATGTGCTATTTACCTTCCACACAAATGAGCAAACAGCATCAACACTCTGATAACAGGTCAAGCAAGAAGATAAAGTTTTAAATCAAATACTGCCTTTAAATAATTATTTCCTGTGCTCGCTTCTGCAAGATAGAAGAGATTCTCATATGCCACAGTCGGGTTACAGTGTTTGCTTTTGATGTGATCTGCTTATTATCTGATGTTATCTGAATGAAATAGTCCCTGCTTTTATTTTTTATGCGTTGACACTGATGTGAAGTGTGTGAAAATAACATGGTGCCAGTACCAAAGTAGAAGATGACAAGCCATAGAAAAGGATGTGAAGTTGACTTTGTGATCTAAATAGGTGAAAATCCTGAATAGAGATAACTGTGGGATCCCAATAATAACTTTTCAGCACCATAGACAGATTTTTTTTAAATAACAAATAGTCTTATCACTTCAGAAGTTTACACAGTTCACGTGTATTTTGTTAGGAGGCAATGAACCTGCCTGGCTGCTAATGGGAAGTTAATCCATCCATCCTGACCTCCAAACCTCCACAGAAAAACAAAGAAAAGATTCCATCAATAGCTGAGTGTAGCGTGGCTTAATCCCAAAACAAAGCATACACTGCTAATAGATAAACAAGGGCTAAATAAACAAATTAGCCATTTTAGAAAAACAGGCATGTAAATCAAGCGCAAGATTTTTGTTGTTGATTTTGCTATAAAGACAAACCCTAAGAGACTGTATAAATTACACTCATTTCTAAACAGAGAAACAAAAAATGACAGGCTGGCTGTCATCTGTACAGAAGTCTGGGTAGTCCTTCCCTGACTTGACTGACCTCACATTAGAGCTCAGCTACATACACATATGGGATTTTTTTAAAAATCATGCAATTTCCACTTTCTTGAATTCTGTTAATAAACAGGAGTGAAAGACTTGTAGACTTTTAGCCACAACCTGAATGGACAAAAAATTTTGCAGAAAGGCAAAAATCCTCATGTGACTAAAGAAGTTACAAAATCTTCACTGATGAACAAATGGGATTTACTGTATATGGAAGAGTTATCCACAGCAAATCTGACACGTGACCTGGTCACTATAAATAACATCTGGATATGTTGGACAGAGCACTAAAGGAGGGTTTTAGAAAAAGTCTGCATGAATGGGAAGGAAAGATACAATGGATAGCATTAGTATCCACAAATCTAACAGAATAAAGCTGACAAGAGACTGGCATCAACAACATGGAACATCATTCCTTAAAATCCACTGGGAACCACTTTATGAAAAGCAAGCAGGCTGTGGGAGCAGCAATCATGTACCACTGACCAGAACATTGTTCAAACCAATTTAATCAGCATGAATCCAAACTTCATTCAGCTGATAAAAGCACGATTCATCAGCTGTGTTATAATGAAATCACATCATGTGTTATTATTTGAGCCATCAGCCTCCCTGCTTAGCTGTTAGTGGTCCTCACAGGAAGCTTTCAGAGGATATTGTTGACCCCCATCATCCTTGGTTAGCGTGAAGCTCACTGATTCCCTTTAAATTGATTCATTTAAATGTTTTGACTACTTAACTTCCTCTGCCACTTATCTGTCATGCATACAACACATCTGTCTAGATGTGAAAGCATTGTCTTCCCACATCATCAAATTTTGCCTTCAACCATCATAGCAGCACACAGAATTTAGTCATTTATAATGATGTCCTATCCATCGCTTGCATTTTCCCTTGGTAATACACAGCGTAGCCTTCAGGGGCTGCTGACGGAGCTTCCCACTTCTATTCTAGCTAAATGAAGCATTGCAGAACGCGAGTGTATCTGCTGGAGGATCAGAGGAGGAAAAGGCCGCCTGGGAGCCGTGAGGAGCTGAGACGCTGCTCCTCAGAGATCCTCCTCTGAATCCAAATGCCACGCATGACAAACGAGCAGCCAGACACCTTTGCTGCGCAGGAAAGGAGCCGGAATCAGTTCACACAGCTGTGCCGCTGTACATGTTTATACCTGTGAGGGACTCTATATCAGAGTTCATACTGCTGAGAGTACGACTCATTCTGTTGAATATAACTAGAATATCTTGTTCAAAATACTGCTTTGAGATTTATTTTTTTTGGATCATGATCCATGTATTTGTCTCTTTCTTCACAAGACACTTGAAGATCACATCTCACACACTCATTCAGAGTCCTGTCAGACAGCAAAATGCAGTTTTTATGGATAAAACTGCAGCACTCTTTCCATCTGACATTATACAGACTGCATGCTTTGAGGCAGAAGGTGACGAACCCTCGTTAGGGTCATGCATACGATTAGTAAAACCGGCATGTGATTGAGAGATTGGATGATTGCACCATTTAGCTTTTGGCCAGCAGCTTCCCCAAATCACAGAGTGATAAAGGAAGTTCTCCTGCACCTCCTCATCCTCTTCTGTCCTCATCGAACCTCCGGTTGTTCCCTCGTAATACCCCCCTTCCTCTCCTCTCGTCATCGTACATTTCATCCACTTACTCATTAGAAATAAGGCATGAAAGCAAGCAGTGATTAACTAGAGGAGATTTTTTTTGTCTTTCTGTACAGTCAAGCTGAATCTGTAAAGACGGTTACATAAGAATCAGCTGTAGGTGTTGTAAAAAAAGACATGGTGTCAGTTGTTTTAAACCCAATGACTGCCAGTGTTTATGAACATAAGATCAATGAAAAGCAGTTCGGCCACACTGTCAAGACAAAAAAAATTCCCCCTCGCTGCCCATCGAGAAGCCTGGATGGAGAGCAATCCCTCCCACCCGGCTGGATTCTGTCACACACAGACATTCACATACACACAAGCGAACAGCAATTAATGGGGAGAAGAGGAGCTTTCACCCCAGAAGTGAAGCCAAATGTTACGGTTTTGCCTGGTTCCCATTGATCGCAAGGAACACCGGTTTATCTAATCTGCTCCGGCAACTTGTCTTCTACCTGTTAAATTCACACGCATGCACGGCTGGAACGGCTCCACAGAAAATCTCTCCAGAAAAGGAGAAGAGTTTAAACGCTTATCTTGACGAGCCCGGGTGCTCTTACCTTGTGCTGAGTCTATGTTCCGAAGACATTGGAGCACATACGCGGCGCGTCTTTACACGATGACAGGGAAGCGGCTGACAGTCATGCAAAGGTGTGTCACATCTGAGAATGGATGAGGGCAAAGCAGGATTTCTCCTCTGCTTTTCTGTTCCCTTCTTGTGTTTTTCCAAACCCCCTCAGAGGAGTGGAGAACTGGCATAGGAGGAAGAAGAGGAGGAGGAGATGATGGAGGAGGAGGAAGAGGTAGAGGTGGAGAAAGAAGGAAGGAGGAAGAGAAGGAGAGGGAAGGCTGAGGAGGGAGCAGTCTGCTGGGCTGCTGTGGATCACCTGGAGGAGTATTGGGCTCCGCATTTACTCCTCCACTGCAGCAGTGAGAGGCAGCGGCGCAAGCTGCATGTTGCTCCCACAGATCGCCGCAAAACAAGGACACGGAGTTTCCATCTGCTGGATTCAGGATTCTGCAGCTTGCTTCACTCCAATCCCCATCAGCATGCACGCTCATGCTGCCTCTCTCTGCATTTCTATCTACATTTCTCTATTTTTAAACCTTTACTTTGCACTCCTTTCTCTTAATTCGAGGATTATTTCAGGTCACAAACACATTGCTGTTTCATCGTGCTTTTTTCCTGCTTTGCATCTTTGAACTGAGCGGTGCATGTGCTGATACGTCTGCTGCTCTTTATCATAAAATGCCAATCTTTCCTCATGCTCATGCTTTTCTCTGAGATGACATCACTCCTCTGACAAAAACGGAGAGAGGGTCGTTTCCTGGTCTTGTCAGGATCCTGCTTACATCACAGAGATCTGACACGTTCCCCGTGCCATGTGCAGGTGTTTAAATGATTCAGTCCATTGAGAAAGTTAAACAAGACCGAGCAGCGAGTCAGAACTGATGGCTCTGCTTCAAAACCAGCTTCAAGCTAATTACACTGCCAGACTGCAGAAGTCCTGAGACCACCTCTTATCCAAACTAAACTAAAACATTTGATCTCCAAGTTCAACCGTTCTCACATTCTCTTCATGTCTTCTTTGTTCACCAGCCTGTCCTGCTGATCAGCAACCCTTCAAAGATTGAGACAATCTGAGAGAGAAATAAATATGGATTGGGAAAGGATCATATTGATTTTAGGCCTAATGTAAGACTCATTGGTATTCTATATAACCGGAGACAGATAAATTACAAAAAGTCCTTATTTTCCAGATGGAAATGGTGTACATAAAAGATAAACACTTACCTAAAGCTTTGCCTGTGATAAATACATTTTATCCTTCATTCACCTATGAACAACTTTATGTTTAGACTCGGTTCGTGTCGTCTGTTTAACATGTGGTTAGAAACTTCTACCTTAATTTATCAAATCTAGATCACATTACTATTTGATTTTCTTGAATCAATGTGGAGACAAAGAGCTAAATGTGCCATAAATCTAAAGCGGAAAGCTGTCCGGATAATGACTGACCGTTAACTTAGAGCTCTTACCCTTAAAACACACATCTGAATCTGAATCTAAAACATCTTCCCATTTGTCATCAAAAGTGACAAATGTTTAGTTCATTCATAAGAGCAGAAAATGTACTGAAATAATTTCTTTGCATGTAATAATGACAATTTCTTTATTAAGATTCTTTGATTTGAATTAAATCCCAACAATTTTAAATCTTTTGTTTCTGCTTAATGAAACTGTTTGGCTTTTTAAAAAAATCGACCAAATAAGTGAGTGATTTTTTCCAAGGCAACATGATGCAGTGTGTTTTCATGCGCAGGTTGTTGCAGAGTTTCCCCGAAGTTATCAAATGGTTCCACCTAGTGGTGACATCACGTTCAAGTTTAAAAGCCACAGACCTAACAGAGATTTCAAATGTTTAACGCACTCATTTCTGACATCAGAGTTCTTCTTTCTGACAAAAAGTCATGAAAGGCGTCACTGCCCCTGATACTTGGCTTGCTTACTTTATATTCTTTAAAACGATCCGGCCACAGTCATTAACTTTCTCCATCAACCTTGGAAAAATGATGACTAAGGAATGATGGAGAGCAAGTTCTGCAGGCGGTTGATGAGGCTGATAAAGCTCTCACAATTCTTTAGGTTAAGCACATCAAACGAGCACAGAAGTTCCCGTTTCTGCGCTCGATTCATCACGAGCTTTTGTGCTGACAAAGCCTGCAAACTCACAGCAGGACCTTACACATGATTAACTCGCTGATAATCTCCGTGTGTGGCGGGGCTCAAACTCCACTGTCAGCCCATTTGTAGCATAAAAAGACATTTTTAGAATATGATTAACACTCATGATCTTTTTTTTTGTTGTTATTGTTTTTGAGGTGGAAGTTATGATTTAAAATAGCGCTATAATAAAAGAAACAATTTGACAACTGATGTTTGGATAAAAATACGCTTGATAATTATTAATGAGCAAATTTGACAGGTGGCAGGTACCTCTCTGAAAATAGTCACAAATTAACTTATTCACCAACTTAGCATCCACAGATATGTATATAGAGCTAATATTTTCTTCTTGGATCATAAGAATATGCCACTCCTCTTGGGAGAATCAGATATTTTCAGAAGGTTTGCAAGTTTTAAGTGAGAGGTAGCGCAGTTAGTAGGCAGATATATTCACATTCATATTGGACAAGTGAATATTGAAAGACTAATAGAAAAAGAAAAAAACTATCATGGCCTTCAATAAGAAAAGAGAGTTTTATTTTCATGTGGGGGCAGCAATGACGGCTTCATTGAAACACAGCAAGTGGTTTGCGTTTTGTGTTGTCTGCAGCCCTCTTGTTTATGGACAAGTATTTGTTCTTTATTTCATTTTGGTTGAAAAACTTTGTTGGCCTTTGGCTTCAAAAGCATATCAGTGGCGGTGATAGTATTTGAGGTTTGCAGTGATGTGAGGCAACGTTTGATCATCAGCAAACCCTCTGAAAAAAACTGCTGGGAGAAAGGCAGCAGACCCCTTCAGCTCTTTTTCCTTGGATGCTTCTCCACGCTATGACCTCTGCTGAGAGAAGGTGCTATCCAAAGTTTGACTAATTAATGACGATATACAAATTCTCCACATATCACAGCACAACCACCATCTAGTGTTTGTTTGCTCTCTTTATCTGCCAGATTTCCATTAGGCTCTTAGGATAGAGCTGGCTCCTGCACATATAACAGAGACGAGCTCAGCTTGCTGAAGGGAAAAGAGTAATAATTCCTCATTATTGTGAGCGGACAGTGTTATCAGCTTAGCTTATTCAGTGGTTCATTAGAATTTTACTGTGGGAAAAAGCGAACAATATCACTGGTTTTGCTCTTATTGTCTGATCCCGATAGATTTAACGTCTCAGCATGTAACCAACTTTCTCCGTGCTTTAAAAACAGTGATTTGTTAGATAGCCAGAAACACAACTCTGTGTCTGCTGATTAAAAGGTAACTTTAAAAGCTGATAGCAAGCTGCTTCACAGATAAGACACCGATGGGAGATAGTCTTAATCTCAGCTGGAGTCTTTCTGTGTGCAGTTTTTACATATTGTGTAAAAACTATCATAAAAATACCAGGGAATGTTCATGGTTTTTCATGTCTGTTGGCCCCATAAATAACTGCTTGCTGTGTTCTTCTAATCAGTACACACTGTTACCTTGACCAAGTTAATCACTGATGGGCATACTCTTCCTATAATCTTCCATTGTCATTTCACCAGCATCCTGTCTCCTGTAACTCCCCCAGAGGGTCTTAATTTATAGGAATTTTGTGTAGGCCTACTGTATTGAATAATTCGCTACCTTTGAATCAGTGGGATGAAGCCAAGCTCAGATCTTATACATACTGTATATACAAAAGATGAAATATGTCTACAATATAGTCAGTTAATTTCTTAAATAAACCTCCACTCATGTCAGGTTGGCTCTAATATTACCTACACATATAGAGCTGCTTTACAGCAAAAAGATGAGCTGGTGTGATGAAGCTACACAAGGACAGATAAGGAGGGATAATCGGTATGATCACAGACATATTTACAGTATACTTGTTACGACAAATGTGTTGAATTATACTTCAGCCATTTATTTTACATTTTGGGTATTTCTGGACAGTAATAAATTAGTCTTTCATAGTAATTTAGTGACTGCTTGTAGCTCTTAAGTAGATTCAAGATTCAAGATTCTGAAATTTGTACTGGATCATTCACCCATGCAGCAGACATAACACAAATTCACAATATGAGATAAATGAAGACAATACTAACACAATAGAAATTTAGATGTTTCTAAGTTAAATAAATGTCGTTTTGGTTTAGTTGAGAAACCATCATAAGTAACCTTTCTGAATGAAAAGAAGGCTTGTGACGGATCAGGTATGCTCCTTCATGCCTACTTCTTTGTCAGATCATTCAATGTAAAACGTGGTAATAATAATTCAACATCTCCACATTACAACTAAATTACTAGTGACCTCTCCCACCACTTACCTGAGTCCTTCTCAAAGAAAAGACAGCAGTGAGTCTGTAGTAGCCATGGTAACACCTGTGACAGATGAAAAGATGGATGACAGATATAATACAATACAGCTGAGTCACTCTACAGACTCACAGTGAATGAATGGAAGGGAACAGCACAATGGGAACATGTGGGCATTCATACATTTATACACAGGAATGCCCCCCCACTCAGCTCCACCCCACCCTCCCTCCACCTCCAAACACATGCACGGTATAAATTCTCAAAACCCCTCCTCCACACTGTATGCATCACTGGGTGAGATTGATTGATAGGTGTGAGAAGTGGAAATTATTCAAGTGAGTGACTCATTCTCGCTCTGCAGAACTTCTGCTGTTGAAACGCAGGCTACACTTTAGCTCGTGCGCGGTCAGGTGAAAGAGAGGTGGGTAGAATGAAAAACAAAATCAAAACCAAATCCAATAACAACAACAACAAAAACACACAAGATGCGTCGCGAGCTCGGATCATGCACGGACACCGCGCGCCTTCATTCGTACCTTTTTCAGCGCTGACATCTTCCCCCTCACAGAAGGTCACTTCTTCTTCGAGAGCAAATGGGAGATAAATACATGAAAAGCGATCATGTCCCCTGGCATCCGTGAAAATGTTCATTGCTAGAAACATCTGCTGCGGAGCGGCCGTAGTTTCCCATGATGAAGGCGGCTCGCACGCGCTTTCCTGTCCGACGCAAGTCCTGGTGCTGCCTCAGACTTCATTCTTAGGAGGCGACTTAGAAAACACTGATGTTGTGGTCACGGAGAGCCCTGCTGCTGTTGAGAAGGTAGCCTAATTCAGCCGCCATTTTTACAAAGTCTGCGCCTATAGAAGCCAAGTATTGATCCAACGTAAGAAATACAACGTTACCCGAAACTTCTCAATGCAAACACAAAAAGTCATAATAAGGAAAAATGAAACGTTGTTGTGCTCTGCTCTAACATCTGCATGATTTAAAGTGACACCACTCAAACGAATGACCGCAATGTGTTCAGGTCACTGGTGACTGATCATAAACTAACAATAAATTGGAAATATGTTGCTTCAAATCCAATCTGTCAGGTTCATTTCACATTTTTACTTCCGGTAACAGATGAAAATAATCTGCCTATGTCATAACTGGGTGTGAATAATAGTGTTTAAAGTGTCAGATGGACAAATATAAAATAATTATTTCAACTGTTTCAAACACAATTTCTTACATTGAAAAAACTAGAATTTGTTAAATGAAGGAATTCCACAGAAGTTGCAGAGATGGGGATGTGGGTTTATGTGGTAACATTTGTAAGGTATGGAAATAAAAGCAATGCATCCTGACCCACAACTATCTCTTTGCCGCTGAAGTGCCCCTGAGCAAGGTAACTTCCTCTTGCTGCGTCTGTGTAATAAGGTAGCTCTTGGAGAAGCTGATCCTGCTCTGTGCTGCTAAATCACAAACTCAGCTCAAAGACATTTCTTAAAATTGATATTCAGAAGTCTCTAAATTTAGAACATCTTTATTAAGTGCTGAAAATCTAAGATTTCATATCTTGAGCACTTTAATGCTTAGAACTACAATGAAGCAAAAAGGCAAAACAATAAATAAGTCTTATGAATACTACTTAACTTTTTTTTATTGTCCTCAATAAATTCCTGTTGAAAAATACATTTGTTTTAAAGTATTCTTACTTATGTGAATGGTTAAAGTGAGTGGGAAGCCAATGGCAATGAAACTACATTTTTTGAGTTCAGACCATCCTGAACGGGGCGAGAACAGCCAGAAGCTGAAACACAGCAGCTTCTCTTTGTTCAGTGAACCCACAGTGCAGGGATCAGAAGATTATACTTTGTTGTTCATGCTTCAAATAATTCTGAATTGAGTAGGCTATGAACAGAGAATAAATTATCATAAAAACAATCCTGTGTAACTTCTGTCCAACAATATCAACATATTTGTTTTGGGTTTTTTTGGGTTTTTTTCTGTAAATCACTTTCAAATCATTTTGTTGTTTTGAGTAATTGACTACATTATTTTGTTATGAGGCATTTGGTGTTTTGTTTTGTATTGATTTATTTTCACTGATTTAATTATTACGTTTTTAAATTACTTATTTGGGTTTGGGTCATTTGTAGTTTGGGCAACTTGGAGAGCGCATGTCTGTCGCAGGTTAATGGAGCACAACAATGTCAGAGGACTGAACACAGGTGGAGGAAAACAAATTTTCAAATTCACTATGAGCTGTACAAACAAAGCTTGTGTAACTATAACAATGAGCTGCATAAGGCCAGAGAATAGCATTTATCTGAACTGATTAACAAGAACATCAACAATTCTCACACTCTGTTCTTTATGATTGAAAAACTTACAAATCCTCCAAAACAGATAAACCCAGAGCTCCTTTCCACTGAGAAGTGCAACCAATTTCCCAACTTCTTCAGTGAAAGAATTAAAACATTTAGACAAAATATTAATGACACACAGTCAGAAAAGATAAATGGTCTGTGTCTAAAACCAAGAAATAACCCTGGTGTTATGTCCCCATTTAACATGGTTGATTTAAGATCCCTGAAGGAAATAGTTTGGCATCTGAAAACAACAACATGCACTCTGGACACGATACCATCCGACTTTTTAAAATCAGTCTTTACTTCCATAGAGAGTGACCTCCTACTTATAGT
>JAVQJG010102145.1:0-15368 GCA_036024015.1 Craterocephalus amniculus
TTACAACTTCAAAAATTACAAATACGAATTCTCATTTATGAACACAATTTCTTCCTTATGAATTTACGACTATCAAACAACACCATGGGGTCACAGACATTATCAATAGAACAAAATGGAAGGAAATGGAAGAAGGCGGATTCAGCTCCAGCACTGAACGAAATCAGGTAACTATTAATAGTCGATATTGTTCCATTTTGGCGCCGCCAGCTAAACAGAGGTTAGACAGAATGGACACATGCGCAGTTTGACGAATCGATCTTTCTTCGTTCTATTGAAAATGTCTGAGACCCCATGGTGTTGTTTGATAGTTGTAAATTCATAAGGAAGAAACCGTATTCATAACTGAGAATTCGTATTTGTAATTTTTGAAGTTGTAACTTTTGAAATTGTATTCTCAGAAAAAATACACAATGAACATTTTATGTGTGATTTTACAAAGATGTGAATTTACAATTTTTTGTTCATGCACAACTTTATATGATTATGCACGGTTGTCGTTTTGTGCACACAAATTCTAATTGACAGCTATCTTAAACCATAGAGATCAATTTAATATTAGTGTAATTAAGTGTCACTAGCTACCCAGTTAAACAGCAGGCACACAAGTGGTTCTTATAAACACTGGGTTTGTCATTTATAAAGATGAAGTCAGCTAAATTTAATGATGGTCAAAAGTGTAACTTCCCAAGCAAATTAAGTCAATTGAAAAAAAATTACCTAAAAGTATCAGAGGTACTGCTTTCCAAATGACATCCCAGGCAAATGCTTGGGCCCCCGAGCCAGAAAGGAGCCCCCAAGGGCTGACAGCCTGAGCTGTGACAATGTGGATAGTTTCATTGAGAGTGGTAGGGTGACACAGAAATCCCTAAAGCCCCTTCTGCTTGCTCTTGCTGCAAGTATGTGTCTTACCTGAACAAACAAGTGAGGGTAGATTTATCTAAATGAAGTCTGTGTAGCGATGAGGCAAAGTAGTGAAAAACAGCAAAAGAGGGAAAATAGAGAGATCAAGACAACGGGAAGTGGTGCAGATAACACAGCTAATTTAGCTTAGAACAGCTGAGTGTTTCCTGGTCCTGTTGAGTATCACCTGGCTGATGTCAAACACCTGCCCTAGGGAGTATTCCACAAAACGTGTTTACTGGTTTAGCTGGCTATGTTAACCTTTGGTTTTCTGTTCCAAAATGACTAATCGAGAAGTTAATGCAGAGACATATGC
The DNA here is from genome assembly GCA_036024015.1 of Craterocephalus amniculus. Lineage (NCBI taxonomy): Eukaryota > Metazoa > Chordata > Actinopteri > Atheriniformes > Atherinidae > Craterocephalus > Craterocephalus amniculus. The sequence continues at coordinate 1,220 of JAVQJG010102145.1, forward strand.
TGTGAACAGGAAGTACATTTTGTTCAAGCTATGCAGCTTATTGTGGGCATAATGATCTCAGCCGGACTTTATTGGCACGGTCAAATCTGTCAGAAGTGACTTTTTATTTAAAAAAATTAACATGCACCTTTTTTTTTTCTAAGAACAATTCTTGTCTGGCAGCTTCTCAACTATGTTGTTTTGCCTGAAAAGAAAAACACTTAATAATGTAGTTTCATTCTTTTGGCCAATTTCTACATTAATTTATTTTAAGCTATTCCATCTCCCGGTCCGCCTTCACACTTAGGAGCTGTACTTTTTAGAGTTACTTTGATGTCATCGGTCATCTGATGATATAACCCCCTGGATTCCCCTTACCACTGGGTAGTCCCGGTTGGTGTGGGATGGTCACGGTCGCTCCATACCTGTCTTCCATCCTTCCGACCTACACTTTTTGTATAATATATGCAATGTATAATATAATATAATATAATATAATATAATATAATATAATATAATATAATATAATATAATATAATATAATATGTGCTCAGCTCAGAGCAGGAGTGCTGCCTCTAGAGGTGGAGGTGGGTCGCTACAAAGGTGCCCCAGTAGAGAAAAGACTTGGTTGAAGATGAATTTCATTTAATGTTTTATTGTCCACTGTACAATGATTTAAGAATTATTTTGTTGGATAAAATTCAGCATATTAACCCGGATTTGTTTTGATTGGCAGAAGGTGATATCTTGAGTTGGTTATTTAGAAATGACATTTTCACTGTGGCAAGATATGTAGAAAAAGCATGGACATTGAGATTGAACACTCTGTATCCTAAGTAATGATTTTGCTCAGAGTATTATTTCATTGTTATACTGTTACAAAGATGGATGGATGGTCATCTTCCATATTATGTTCTTGTGTCACATAAGCCCATGTGGGCTTGGCACATGTGTGCATGACACTTTAATAAAACATTCTAATTCTAAAAAAAATATATATAATATAATCTAATATAATATGATATAATATAATATAATATAATATAATATAATATAATATAATATAATATAATATAATATTTAGATATTAATGAGGCTAGATAACAATAGACTGTAAAATAAATGGACAAACCTTAAAACCACATGGCCCATATCATTCTGATGTACTGAAATGAAACTCATTGGGCAGTTCCTTCCTTCGCCATCTTGGCACCGTCACAAGTCTTATGACTGTCAATCAAAAGAAAATGCCCCTAATTATGATTAATTTTAGGATCAAATAACATCTTGGGGAAATAGTTAGAAGCTTTTCCACAGTTGTCATGAAGGTAAATCTGCCCCTAAAATCTGTTTTTAAAAAATGGCTGTAAGAATTTTTAATTCTGGTGTAAAGTTGGCCTTTTTAACATGGGAATCTATGGAGAATTGCTCTGTTTTGCAGCCAGCACCTAGTGGTTGAGGGAGCAACTGCAATTTTGCAGACTTCCACATAGGCTTCACTCTTCTAAGCATTAGGTTGCCACTTGTAGTACGTTGACTTTGCTGGAAATGTGATGGCATGGAAATGTGCAGATGTAGCTGTTTTCCTTTTTTGGTCATTATCGTGGTTTCGGGGCTCAGTGTTCACAGAAGTTCACAGAAACCCAAACAGCCAAGGTTTCTACAGCAGCTCCAGATGAGCATAGCTGAGTTCACAAGGGGAAACAGCCAGCAAGGCTGGTGAGCCACCGCAACAGCAGCAGATAAAAAGATGTGGCATCAGGCAGGCTACTGAGATGCTGGGGAAATAAAAAAAATGACTGTAAATGGGGCTGAGCTGCTGTGTCTTCTGCTGCATATGGTCATATGGTCATCATAGTAGCCCTACTATGTTTGGATTCATGTAGCCTAAACCTATATGTTGTCTGGGTATTCTCTTTCGCTACAGGCAGCCCGTTAGGAGTTTTTTTTCTTGTTCTTGCAAAACAGACTATTTATTCTGCACAGATCTAAGATATTGTTTATTCCTATGGCAAATGAAGCTACAATTGATGCTTTAAACTCTGTTTTGTAAAACTTTATTTGATTATAATTATGTAATCAAATAAAAAAAACCTGATATTATTTTAGATGTATACTGTTTAGTAGCCTGGCTAACGCGACTTCAATGCAAGCGCAACTGTGGTGAAGGCGGGATCTTCTCATGGAGACTTATGACTGAGTCTTTTTCAGCTCCCGTTTCCCTAGGTTTAGGCCTCTGAAACACAAATAATTAAGAGTTTAACATGTCGCCACATTTATCAAAATCCAATCATTCATACACTGAAATCGGCCAGATACAAACGTTTAATAAATCCCACACGGCTCCCATCGTTAGATCATCCTGCGGTCAGATGCGTGCTCATTTACATATTTATCTAATAAATGTGGGCCAATGAGTGATGCCTCTAATAGGTTTGCCATGGATGTGTGCACTCTGGCTCAACAAACCCAGTGTTGCAGAATGAGATGTCAGAGAACATAGAACCTCGAGCGCAGGATCATCACAGGCTTTATTACAGGCTTTGTTCAGACTGCTTTTTGGAGTACAATGCTCTTTTTTCAGTTATCAGATTAAATCTGTGTCCAGTTAAGTTTAACTATCAAGCCTAAATGATAGAATTTAAGGCAAGCAATTTGGATGGAAGTTATTGTGTGTTATCATTTTGTGACTATAATAATAATAATAATAATAATAATAATAATAACAATAATAATAATAATAATATCGTGCCATCATAATTCTTTTATTTTTCAGCTCTGCTGGGTTTCATCATAAACCCATATAAATTTTATATTTTTTGTAATGCCCAAGTTAAAGTCATGACCTTTATCTTGTAGAAATGTTTTGGATGGATCTGAATGAAGAAGTCCATGTAATAAAACCCAGCATCTCAGGGCTGAAGCACAGTGTTGAGGGGTGGACTGAATTTATCCCAAGAAGTTCCCAGATTCTGGGATTTGACAAATGGTCACAACTAAAACTAAAGCTTTACATAAATTTCCTCAATTAATAAATGTCCAAATGGAATGTTTGTATTTCATTCATGTAAATGTATTTTTATATGTTAAGGGCTTTCATAAAATCTGTTGGTGCTTAGATGATATCTATACAACAGTTATGAAAAATCAAACATAATAAACTGAGTCATACATACAAAATATGTATTTTTCCTTGTCACGCGACCACATCACATTGCTGATTTACATAACTGCATGAAACATCAATTTCTACTGATTAAATGCAGTATTAATATTAATATTCCTCACCGTCCTTGCTTCATCTAGCCTCTCTTCCATCATCTATTCTTTTGGGCATGAGATGTTCATCATGAAATTAAGACCAAAGCCTGTGATTTCTGTGATTAATAGAGCAAAACAAACACTGTGATTTCTGCTTTTACTTGAAACCAAACAAAAGAAACTAAGCAGAGAAAATCACCCTAAATCAATCTTTACTTCTGAGTGTTGCATTTTAAATACAGGCAATGTTCTCATTATTTCCAAATATGGGTTTCGCGCATGTTTTATGCCCTCTTTAAGGCGATGTCTACGAGCAGAATTCTAAATAATTGATGAGAGACGAAGCTGGATCAAACAGTGAAGTGTGCATCTGCTTGTGCTCCACTGTATGCACAGGCTCTTTTTCTTAGTGGGTGTTTCTGTGCGCAAACATGAGTTTTAGCGTGTGAGGTTAATAATCTGAAATAATTTGTTTAGTCTGTGTGCACACATATGTGCTTGCAACAGAAAAAAACATTGATGATTGGTTGTCTATTGGCGTTTATGTAATGCTGACATACAGACGTTAGTAAACAAATTTATTTATAGTCACATTCAACAACTGTTTTCTACCAAGAAAGATAGATATGTTTTGGCTACAAGTGGTATAGCTCCAGTTTTTGTTACATACAAGTGGACGTAGTAAATGCAGGCTCCATCTTCAGAGGTATAATTCATATCTTTTTCTGTCTGATACTAACCTGCTGTTTCTATTAGTGATAGGAATGCCTCTGCCATATACTGTAGCTGATTCTTTTTCAAAGCACATAAAAGTTGAAAGGAAAAAAGTAAATAAAAAGCGAGGCTGACAGTGCTCTGCAGCAGCTCATAATTTTTCACACAATTCACACATAATCCTTTTCCCTTTGATGGAAATGTGTTAGGTGAGATGGGAGCATTTTTCTTGAAACTATTTAATTTCAGTTTGTTAAGTGTATTATTGTTTTCATCAGATTAAGCTGCCCATGGGCACGGCTTTTTAACATGTTTAGATATGCGGGGATTCAAAATGGTTATGGTAAGCCCTCCCAACTTTGGGTCACTCTTCTTTTTATTACAGGCAGGGTATATGATTTTCTCTCAGAGTCTGAGAAAGCCAGAATTTCAAAAATGAACAACAACAGAGAAAATCCGCCCCTCTCCCTCAGAGCTCATTCCAAAACCACACCCCTAAAACCTGTGCATGCGCACTTCCCCTTTTAGTAAAGCGCTGATGCCCTGCCTATCACATACTGCTTTAAAAATTTCTCAATGTTTATTAACAATTATATATCTTGGAGATGGACAATCTGAGAGGGCCGTAGCCTATGCAACGCAGACCCAGTTGTGTCGGGTGTTATCTTGGTGTTGAAATGTTTTGCCTGTTGCTGTTGTTTGTCATCTCCCGAATGTCAGTTCAAATATTCTAGCCAAACATTTTATCAATACCCTAAATGTTGTAAAAACGGGAGCTGAAGGGCTGTTAAGAGTGTCATTTGCCATGAACCGTTCTTGGATCTTGTTGTTGCTGTCTCCACTGGCTTTCTGCCGACAGCAGCCATTAATCTAAGCACATCAAAATTATAGAGCTTAGTTTGTTATAAATTAATAAAAATAACTCGCGACCAGGCAAACAAAAATCCCGATGTACAGCAGAAAAGCTGCTTTCACAGCACTGGGCACGCCTTTAGCTTTGATTATGATTATGATTATGAATGTTTGAATGAATGAATGAATGAATTTAAGAATACGTTATTAATCCTAGCGGGAAATTCAATATTGTCGTCTTTTTTTTTTTTGGTGTTTGTTTTTTTTTCTGATGATGCCGTCTTTAAAATATGGCCATGCCATCACGGAAGACGGAGTAACCTGGTCAATCAGTACATTCAGGTAGCCAGCTGACCTCATGCTTGTGGCCATAATGTTGCTGAACGTTGACCTGGCCGGCTGCAGCAACCCCAGATCATACTCTGCCTCCCCAGGCTTGTACAGTAGGCTCTACGCTTGATGGCTGTATCACTTCATCCTCTCATCCTAATGCATTCATCACTCTGTAACAGCGAAAATCTGGACTCATTAGACTACCTGACCTTTTTCCATTGCTCAGAGTCCAATCTTTATACTTCCCACCTCTGTTTTTCCAGTTAGCCTCTCTGATAAGATGTTTTCTCATGCTACACAGCTGTTCACTCCCCAGTCTCAATCTTTGTATTTTGTGTGCGGAAATACTCTTACTTTCACTATTTAACATAGACATGGGTTCTACTTTTCTTTGATTTGATTTAACCAAATGTTTAATTGATGGCCAATCACAACCGTTTATTTTTATGACCGCATTTCTTCCTCAGAGTCAATGGTTTACCTCTATCCTTTTGAACCCAAAACACTACCTCACACGAGGGCAACAACAGTATAAAGAAATAAAAAAATCAGTATTAAATATCCTTTTAAACAGCTTAAGCATAAGTATTATATAATGATGATATAATTTTTTTTTTAAAAATCATGAAAATCATGACATTTATTATAATTGTAGTTCAATAGAGATTTTAGAAAAAACAAGCATGATATACGTAAGCTAATATTTTGTTGAGCAATTGGTTGAAGTGATCACTCCAATCAAGTGTTTTCTGTAACTCTCCATCAGACTTCTGCACCTGTTGGCAGGTATTTTGGCCCACAGCTCATCAGCAAAGTGCTCTCATTGGTCCTGTACAGTCTTTTTTTAAAATTTTACTTCCAATTCAATTAAATTACAAAAAAGTTATTTTGCCAAATTATAATTTAGCAAATTTATTTTTTTTATAACTTTTTTCAGTCTCAAGTTATTTGAATTATTTTTAAGGATTTTGCCTTTAGGATATCAATAAATTATTACCACCAACAGTGAGAGTGGTAGGGATGTGCACAGAGTAAAAAGTAAAGGAGAGTAAAGCCTTAAAAGTAATCAAGTAATCTAGAGCAGGGCTGTGACAGTTTGGTCCTAGAGAGCAGTGAACTTCCTGTTTGAGATGTTTCCGTTTCAACACACCTGATTCCAATGAATGAGTCCCTGAGCAGAAACTTATGAGGGTAACCTGAAAAAAGATATTTTATTTGAGTTGACATAATTTGTGTAACAGGAAAACATTTTCTAGTACATTTAATCTGTTTGTCATACTTTGCTACACCTTTTTAAAGAATATATATAATAGATTCTGCTGTGACCTTCGGCTCCTTCCAGTGATTACACCTCCACTTAATGGGGTACAGCACACTAGCTGATCTATGTTACACAAAACCTGTTACTCATGCAGTCCCATCCACATATACAGCTCTCCCTTTCAAGCACACACACTTACACACACACCCTCACTCACCAAACCACAGCTTCTCCATTGCATGCTCACTCAATTGAACCTGTCATTTTCTCTTTGGTCCCTTAATGGCTGTCCACTTCCAGGGAGCTATTAGAGTACAGGACATGTTATTGGAAATCAAAGAGGATTTGGAGTTCAGGGTGTCCTCCTGCAGGGGGAAGTAACCAGTAGAGGTCAACTTGTCATAAAAATACACTGAAAAAATCTCTGCTTTCCATCATTGCCATGTTTAAAAGACTTTTTCCAGCAAGATTTTTCTGTCATTATGGTAAAGAACTGATGGCACCCAGACATATTTTGGGTCTGGAAAAGACATGCATCTGGGATGTAAAAATTACATAATCAGATTTTATTATTCAAATTGTTACTAAGGAGATTTGGTGTGCTAGGTTAAGATGGATTAAATAGGATGTATGAATAAACCACAGCAGACTGAATGAAAATGATGGGGTGATGGGCTATTTAATACTTGGTGTTAATTACTCTTGGAGTATCTCTAAATGCCTGGGATTTATAAAGTTTTTGCTTTTGTTTTTTTTTTTTACAGTACTCATCAACTCTAACATTTAAACTGAAACTTCAAGCATTTTATTCAAAATATAACATTTGTGAAGTATCTGAAGAATGTTTAAATTCTAGGCAGCTTACAGGAATACTCCGCCCTCAGAATGATGTGCCTTCATTTGTTTACTTACCCTCATGCTGATTGAGATGTTGGAACACTTACTTGATATTCATCATGTAGCCGGAGATATCGGGAGGTTTACATGTTAGTTCCCTGCGGCTACAGCGATGTTAAATAGAGCCCGGTGAAAAAAGTCCACAAAAACTTGTCAATATTCCTCCATCCTCCATACTGCGTGTGCGTCGCGCAGGTACGCACAGATATGTACATCCAGGAAGTAAACATGCTAACGTTTTGGGCCGTGGTTTAGGCTCTAAAAATATACAAAATGATGCCGGTGCATGTAAATTATGGACGCTACCCACACAGGACCCGCTGACTGCATTGGACGAGCAGTATGGAGGAATATTGACAAGTTTTTGTTGACTTTTTTCACCGGGCTCTAATTAGCATTGTTGTAGCCGCAGGGAAATAAGATGTAAACCTCCCGATATCTCCGGCTACATGATGAATATCAAGAAAGTGTTCTAACTTCTCAATCAGCATGAGGGTGAGTAAACAAATGTAGGCACATCATTCTGACGGCGGAGTATCCCTTTAAATACAGAAACTAGTGGTTGGTAGGGGGGCACAACATTTCCCATGAATATGAACTGTGACTTGAGCATATACAGGGGAGCTACTCAGAACAGTTTTTGCTTTAATGACAATGAAATTTCAAGCAGCAGGTTAAACATTATTTGGCTGTCAGATCAAGCTTTTATCAAAAAATCATGAGTTGCTCCTTTTGAATTAATTTGCATGAGCCATATAGGACTATGTACCCAGAGTTTGCATTTTTGTCTTACCTTAAAAAAAATTGCATTTATTCATGATCTGTAATTTTAACTGAAGTGTTTGGTCTGTTTGGTCTGTACGTAGATAAATTGTCCTTATGTGAACTGCCTGTTTTTTATGGCTTATTCTCTTGTGATTGTACAAGGACGAACTGATGAACGATTTAGGAAACATTATAAAAGCACTGTTCATTCTAGCCCTGTATGGGTTTCATTGAACTTCTCTCAGATGTTTTTCCATTGTATTGTTGTAATACTGGGTAGGACTTTTTGGGACTACAATTAATTGGTTTGAGTTCTGTCTAAAATACAGGGACTTCTTTGTGTCATAGGTAACAATAAATCTGAGCAAACTCAAATAACCTATGGAGTTCCTAAGCGCTAGATCTTGTGACGGCTGCTGTTCTACATGAATCTATTAACATCCATATGCTCACACTCGCTCAATTGATGAAAAAAAAACACAATATATTACAATAACTATGCTGATGACACAGATCTACATACCAATCTCAACTTGCGACTTTGGTGTGATCCAAACACTGATCAGATGGATTTAATGAAGACAAAACTGAAAATTTTTCTTGGAGCCAAGAAAAATTAAATGTCAATACTCGGCTTTAAATGGCAAAGTTAGAAACCAACAAGTCCATGGACATCATGGACATGACATGGGCTATAGTGTTGTGGTTTAGTACAGGTTCATATAGTGACAGATAAAGATTGGGGAGCTGGATTTGATGCAAGCACATCAGAAAAAGTGAAGAAATGAAAAAGAAAACAGGAAAATATCTAGCATCAGTTGGCATTAAGATTGTAATCTCTTCTTCTCTCCTTCTCCGTTCATTCATTCTGTGACATCACTTCTTCAAGTAAACTGATCTCGTGACCCCTATGTCATGCCTATTGAAGAGAAAATACATTAAAAGTGTTTCCATTACACTTTTGCAAAATACTTGGATATATGTTTGAAAAACAAAGCACCATGAGAGCGTGAAAACCTTTCAGCAATATTTGAGATTTTCTTCGAAATGTTGGTGTTTCCATTACCAGATTTTACCAGCAGTATTTATGTTTTTGCACAGTTCAAGATGTAATATACTGTAAATGCAGCTTATAAACAATGGCAGCACCCAAAGCAGCTTGAAATTCGGAGGTTTAGTCATATATTTAATGCCATGGCTAAGAAAAGCAGAGTAGTATAGTTAATCTAAGCTCTGTGCAAAGGTAAGACTTTGGGGAAATCAGAAGCTTCATTAAAGTTTCATATTGGATTTCTGTGCGCTTGCAGTTTCATCTTGTGTCTCCATTTACTTATGGGCCCAAACTGAGATCCACCATGGGAGTTCACATTGTAAAAGCCTTAACAACACAATGGCTGCAAAACGACTGAAAAAGTATCGTCATTTCTTTAAAGGGTCTCAGAAAGGGGATTTTGAAAACATATCAGATGTTTGCTTGATGTCTGTTTTGATAATAGCAATATGATTTATTATTGTGAATAATAATTGATCAAAGTCCTTCAGTTTGACACTAAAATGTGCAATGGGGCATACTGTTCATGAAGCACTAATCATGTTGGTTCATCTGTGATGTTAATCTGTCAGTCTGTTTACCTCTCTTCTCTGTATTGGTCTGTCCTCTCATTTTTTTATTGCATTTCAGGGCATGGCTAAATGTTTACATTAATTCACTCTCTGGCACACATTTATTTATATTACCAAAGCATTTGTCTGCTAGAATTAGCGTACAAATGATCTGCAAGAGTTACGCATAAATCATGTCACTCATACTCAAGTAATTCACATACTCACAAAGTGAACTACTCAAATGTGCTGGTTCTTGTGCCAAATCCCCCCACACACACTTATATGCCTATATTGCAGAGTAAAGAGGCAAATATCTTTGAACTTGAATGCTTCAAAGCTTGTTGTGGGCAGAGGTTTTCAGAGACTGATCCTCACTCAATGATGGTGATAGATTCTTGAGTCCCGGAACCCACACGTGGTGATTTGAGTGGGTCCCTCAAAAAAAATCAATGGGTCCCTGATTAAAGAAATGTATTTATTTCCATTAATTATGTCATTTCTATTTCTTAAATGATAATATTAAACTCATTTGATGGCGGCATGGAATGACCATGGGTGACCAAATCTGAGTTGGTGAAAACTCCTACAGGTTGTTGTGTAATGTATTATAATGTACTGTATCATATGCAGCATCTCAACTGAGTGGGTGAATAGAAATGTGTCCACCACCAAGTCTACTAGGATGATGAAGAGTTTGACGTTAAACTGATTTTTTAACATTTTTACACAGTTTATAGGCTGTTGTCTACCAAAAAAATGTTTTGCTTTTGTTTAGTATTTGTCCCTTATAAAGAAATAACTTACATATAAATATATATAAGCTTCCTGCTCTGCATGTCCTGCACTGAGCTTCATGTATCAACAACAGGATGAAAATGGGAATTTTTGTCTGTAGTTTGTGAATGTATATTAATGACCATGCTTTTTCCAGCTTTACTAGACACTCAAAACTGAACAGCTTCTTTCCAAACTTTCAAAGCTTTCATTGTAGAACCGGGGCCTGGTCGCAGTGTGTCTAATTAAGTTGTTTAACTGTGGAGAAGATGAGGAAGCTGAAGGCTCACCGGGAAAAGTTTATATTGATTTACCTGCCCTCTTGGGTGCCTACTACTATATGAGACGGGAGAAACACACGCACTTTCTCCACCGTTAAGCACAAACATTGAGTTATGTTCATGATACCAATATGAAGCGAATGGGGGGAGTGAAATGCAACCCAAATCTAATGTAAACATATCTGAGGGATATAAAGAGCAAAATCCATCTGGACGCATTTTCTACGTCTCAAGAAGAAAATCTGTCCTGTTAAAGGAGGACATTTGCTCCAAATGAGCTATCATGGAGTAGAAATGCGAGCTCACTTACAGTACTATGAAGTTCATATCTGTAATTATTGAATTGAAATCCGCTGTGACTGGCTAGATTTTACTTTTAGCTGTTGAAATGAAACATAGCCAAGACCAAAAATTTGCAAAAATTTGGGGTAACTTTGTGACAAGACAGCCATCTGTAACACACAAGCATCATACATGCGTTAATATCAGATAACCTCTCTCCATATGTTCCTCATTAGATAAGGAAAATCTTATTGCTTTGCTAATGTTGATCTTGTGTATAATTTAGCGTAAATAGAAAATTAGCATGCATCCATATGTTAATATTTCTCTGGGTTTGCAAATTTAGCCCTATGTAACTTTCTGACCTTTAAAACATGTGTGTTTTACTTGTTTTGACTTGTTTTAATGGCATGGTGACATTCATTATGCAACTTTCTAGAGCTGTCATCATCTAGCAATGTCCTGAGGCTGAGAAAATGCACCTCACAACCCTCAGATGCTGCGTCCCATTACAGATAGCTTTTGCTTCATGCATCATATCAAATGATGGCAAGTCTTGAACAAGTCCTTATTTTTACCTATTTTACCAAGGAAATGAAGTTGTTTGTTATTTATTGGTACACTGGTTGATCCTTGGAGTTTGGTGCAAGTTTTAGTTTATTTTCCGTGGAAATGATTTATAGGTCATTTATAAGTGGCTTAGCAACAAAAACACGTTTCTCTGTAAGCTGATTATTTTGTGGCACAAGGACTGAATAGAAAATGTGTTGAAAAAGCTGCCAATGTCCAAAAGAAAGTCTTTGAAAGACCTTCACAAAGCCTCAAACTATTGCTCAAGACCACAAATCTGGCTCTAAAAGCAGTAAAAGGATTCAAGAGTTTTTGCATTATAGTAATTGCTTTACTTGTTTAGATGATGCATTATGGCAAATTAACCCAAAATTGTCTCGAGAGGACAATCTGAATAGCTCTTTAAAAGATGCAATATAAGTATCATATCCACTGGCTGGCGAAATTTTGAAAGCAGGAGGAAATCTGAGAGCAGAAACACAATTTTGAGGTGAATTAGAGCATATTGGCATGAAGGAAGAGACTTTGTAGTTCAGTGCTATAAGTTTGAGAGAGAGGGCACGATGTCTGTGCATAGGGAAACCTGCTTTCAGAAAAAAAGGAAAGAAAAAAACATTGTTGATTAAAGATATCACTATATGAAGGTTTTGACCGGTCATATACAGGACTACCTTCTTCTTCTTCTCACAAATCACTCTTTTGGAGACTCAAATGCATACAGGAAGCCCAGAGAACAAATTATTTTGACATTTTAGTCATACCCACTGTACTCTGAATTCCCCTGGCAGACAAAAATGCAGCACACTGTATAAAACATGCAAGGTAGTTCTATTACAAGCCATGACTTAGTAAGCTTTCCCAAGAGTCTGCGGTTCACCTTTCATCTAAAAAAGGAGTCGTTTTCTCACGCTCTGCCTGGTTTTTTTGTAACCACCTCAGTGAGCTTTATTTGCCTCTGTGTGTTAATGTGCCAGTCTGTCCCACTGCACAAACATTCAATCCACAAAAGTGCTCTTTGGCCGTGCTTAGGCTGCACTCTCAATGATGTTGTTCCAGATGTGTGTCTGCAGACATGCGTGAGCGTGTGTGTGTGAGAAACTGCCTTCGTGTGACAGCTGTGCCCTTTTCCACTGCACACTTGAAAATCCAGCCTGCTTATCTTCGAATTCTCCAGCCAACAATACAATAAATTCAAACATCCCCTGTGTTTTTCCATCACAAATCTGATGGTGTCAATGGAAATATTAACTACACACATTTTACCTTGAGCAGGGCCCTCTTGATTGGGATAAGGTGGGTCAAAGGGGTTAAAACAACAGAAAATAAGCAGGGAAGGGAACAGGAAGGTGAGATAGAAGGAAAACTGTGGAATGGAAAAAGCAGGTGAAGGGGGTACACATACTGCTGGTGGAAATTGCTTCCTTAATATTTGAACACTGCAACAGTCCAATTAGGCTGCAAAAAATCACAATTATAGACACACACACACACTGTAATACAACTCTGCCCTGTCAGAGATGGAGGCAAAGAGTGAGGAGGAAGGGATAGAGGGAGGGAGATGGTAATGTGGAGTGCAAGTGGCAGTGAATTTTGGAGAGATGGCAGAAACCAGGGGAGAGCAGCCTCCATGCTTGTGACAGCAGCTGAAATCCTGTTGAGTTGAGGAAAAGGGAGACGACGCTTCTGTGAAGGAAATGCTCAGTGAAAATGAAGCAAGTGGGGGGGGAAGACAGAAATGACAGAAAATATATATAAATGTGGTGTGTGGGAGAGTCATAGCAAGAGAAGATGCAAAGTGCACATGTTTGGATGTTTGCACTTGGTAAAAGGGAGCAAATGTTTGGACAGTTCTGATTAGTATGGATGTGTAGTATAATTAAGATTAATTAGTAAATATACTAAAGAGTAAATATCATTAAAATGCTAATCTTTTTTGAACTGCACATTTTATTCCCAACTCATTTTGTTCTTTCTATTCTCATGTGTCAGGTGCAAAAACAGCAAGAGCTTTTTGGGTTGAATCATCAATAACCCTTGGAGAGATATCACTCTTTGTGATTACATATCTTTTTCTTTTTTACAGACCTTGACACACCTGTTCTGACAGTGCACCAGACCATCAGCGATGTGCGCGGAAGTTACTACCAAGAGAGGACAGTGTTTCTGCGCTGCACTGTCAACTCCAACCCTCCTGTCCGATTTATCTGGAAACGTGGGAATAAGGTCATCGAACAGAGCAAGGACAATGGAGTGGACATCTATGAGCCTCTTTACACCCAGGTACACATGAGCTCATGCAAAGTATAGACATGTTACCAGGTGTACAATCACTCCCTGCTGTGTGATTTTCCCTTGCTCTCTACCTCTCAGTGTTTGAGTAGTTCATTTATTATCAGTAATTATATTATCTGACCCATTTAGTGTTTACTCACAGTCACCACTCTATAATCTTTAACATGTGTAAACTGAGATCCTGGTATGCACAGCTGTTAAACTTCCTTATCCCACAAAACCAGGGTGTGGGAGATCGATATCTCGTGCCCTCTTGCTCTACTCCTTAGGGAGGAGTCGTCTG
>JAVQJG010102148.1:0-10918 GCA_036024015.1 Craterocephalus amniculus
TAAAAATACAAAAACACTTAACAGACAATGTACATACAACATTCTCCCTAACAAAAATTATAACAAACATAATTCCCAAAATCAATACATACAGGACCATAATTACAAAATATCATCCACAAAAAACAAACTAATAAAATATAAATAAAAGCTCTACATGAAAAACACAAATAAACCAAGTAATTTCAGATTCATAATAGCTCCATTCATTTTACTAAGGTCATCATAGTAGTTCTCAAATAAGCCCTACACACTCCTTCCTGAACGTCTCCACTCCGTATGTTCAGCACGGTGACACAGTCTCTGCGGCGTCGTGTAGCCGAATCCTCCGGCACATCCTCACAGGTTTATCTGCGTGCGTTCTTAGATACATGAGTCTCACTGGGATATATTGTCCTATTTTTAAGTATTTATTTATTTATCTTTTTTTATAGTATACCTTTCTCTCTTTAATATTATTATTATTGTTATTACTATTAATTTTTATTAATAGTTGTGTTTGACCTACTGGCTAGGACAGTCTTAGTTGTATATGTTGTAACTAGTATGGATTAAATGGTGTTCTGTATATGGTATATTTTGTCCCTACCCCCACTCCCCACACCTCTCTGTCCCCTCCTTCTTCTCTCTCTCTTCTATCTATCTGTCCCCTCCGGTTGAGTCCAGCAATAAGATTTTGAATTAATAAAGTTTTTCTCCTCAAGAGAGACTTTATACATGCAGTATAAATCCCTACTTGATAGGGTAAATTTGCCCAGCACCAAAGAGCAGCCAGACAATCATTCTGCTTGCAACAATGCTGGACAAGACAGGTGTAAAACAAATAAATAAAGAACGACAGGAAGCAACAAAATGTCAAACAAAAATGGAGCTTAAATGTTAATGAGAGCAAAAAGGAAGTAAATATAGCACAAATAAAATGAAAGAAAAATCAATAAAGATCCAGACAGAGAATTAAGTTTACTAAGGGTTAAGAATATGGCTGGGGAAATGAAAAGCAGAGAAATTGATAAATGTTGGAGGTAGACTGAGTACATTCTACACACAGTCACGGACAGTCAAAACACTATTTCTCCTATCAGCGATGACATCACGTTTGACATAAGATCATCATCATTTCCAGAACAATGCCACATTGAATATGGGATCCTGCAGAGAAATGCTGCACACAAGCTCTACAGTTGCAGATTTGACAAAATCCTGATTTATAAACACAGCATCATTTCACAAAAAGCACTGGCTTTTTTTTAGTTTTAGGCAGCAACTGTTATTTTAGCTATGTTTACTTATATGATGTTCATACAGAGAAAAAATGGGAACCAGATAACTGTCTATTACGTTTTCTTTCACATGATTCCCCCCAAAGAAACCACTGAGCATGCATAAGAAGCTCATATTCTGGTGCTTTTCTTATTTTTTGCTACTTAGAGTTCTGAAAGGAAGGGGTTTCTCTAGAAAGAAAGAGACATTGCCCTTACTGAACTCTAATGGTTAAAATGTTTATTCTAAATTTTGCTTAATTTCTTGCCAACCGCTGTTTTCGAGATGAAGTGACAAAAAGTAGCAGTGACTTACAAATTCACCAGCAACAATGACGTACAAGAAAAATGGAACAGGAAGTAAAACAAGACGGGAACTGAAGTGACTACTAATCCAAATACCAAATATAATGTGTTGCTTTCTCACCAAATCCTTGGAAATCTACCAGCTGTTCTTTGCTCTCAGTTGCTCTTTCCCTTCTTCCTCCTGCAAAACTGGTTAAACTAGAGGGTATTGATGAGCACTGGTATAAGCATTGGCGATCATCTCAAAAGCCTCAAGTGTATTATATGATTTGATAAATGGGTTTTGATTTTCTCTATTATCTTGGAATTCCTCATTTCTAAAGTTCATCCTACATGACACAGGTAGAAGTGAGACACAGCTGAGGGTGGAAGTAAAGCTTAGACTGATCAAGGTTGAGTCTGTGGCTGAATTGCAGCTTTGTTTGTTCCAGCTGGACGGTGGCTACAGAAACCGATCTGTTTGATCTTTAAAAAAATGCTATTAATCATCGTGTTGGTATTGGATTTGTCTGCCTGGATTCCCGTTTCTTCTCTCAATTCTTTCAGATTTATTTTCCTGTCCATCTCCCTAAGATTCAGATATGTGATGGAAGTGTCCCTCTGTCGGCACATTGAATTAAACGGATCAAACAGCCTATGAAGTTCTGCACAAAAACTCATTAATTTGAGCGTGGTGTGTTTGAGCAGGGATATATGGACTGCAGCCCTCGGAGGACACAAATGAATAGCCCAGATCTATTGATGCAGTTCTGACAGCTATCAAGATAGATTTCCATTCAGTGTTTTGCAAATAAAAGATACTTAATTTGCTGACGTATGCCCACCTGTGCATATTCAAATGCCTGCAATGTGCTCTGTAAGCAGTTGTTATTATGAAAAGGCCCAGAAATGTAACAACTGGGATTTCTGTCTAATATTCTGAAGTTACGTTTTACAAATGCAGGGTACTTTTCTTTGGGAAGAATTTATTCAGCTGTTACCTGGACCGAACCACTTGCTATTTTATTGTTGTCTTATACAGTCCCCGGCAATGCACACCTGTTCTATTGCTTGTTAACACAAATAGCTAATAAACCACTCTCATGGACGCAACTCAGTGCATTTAGGCATTTAAACATGGTCAAGATTTGCTAAAATTTAAACGGAGCACCACAATGGGGAAGAGTTGTGATTAAATGACTTTGAACGAGACATGGCTGATGATGGCAGACAGGCTGGTCTGAGTGTTTGGGAAACTGACAATCTGTGGGATTTTCATGCAAACCATGTGTAATTTTCACAGAGTATAGTCTTAAAAAGTGAAAATACCCCATGAGAGGCAGCTGTCTAGTTGAAAATGCTTGAATGTACAGTAGGAAGACAATGAGCAGGCTAGCTGGACATGATAGAAAGGCAACAGTAACTAAATTAACCACTTCTTATAAGCAAGGTTAGCAGAATACTGTCTGAATGCACAGCATGTCCAACCTTGAAGAGTATGGACTACAGCACCTAAAGGCCACAATAAGTGCCTCTACTGTCAGCAAAGAACAGGAAACAGAGGCTACAATCCACATAGGCTCACCATAATTGGACACTAAAAGTTGGGGAAAATGTTGCCTCCAGAAAGTCTCCATTTCAGCTGCAACATTCAGATGGCAGCGTCAGCATGGATCATCCAACCATTCATCAATGTTTCGGATTGGTGGTGGTAATGTCATGGTTTACAGCAGGGGTCATCAACTCCAGACTTCTTGAGCCAGAGTCCTGCAGGTTTTCAGTGTGTTCCTGCTGCAACACATCTGGTTCAAATGAGGTCATTCTCTAACAGCTTGTTGCCAAGCTCTGCACATTTTTAAAGTTATTTCAGAGAGGTGTGTTGAAGCATGGACACATTGAAAGTCCAAGTGTTTTTTTGTTTTTTGTTTTACAAAGGAAAAGCTGCTTGTAGAGGAATTATTGGATGTTTCTAATAATGCAATATTATAAGATATGTAGTACAGGATCAGAGGTTTGTATTTTGAAACATGAAATAAGCACCGCAGAGAGCTTGCCACCTTTTGGAATCAACCTCACCTCAGTCTTCCCTTTTGTTTGCCTGGATCCACAAGCCTCTTGGCAAGAGAATGTGATCTCCTCTGAATTTTGGACGATTTCCATCCTGTCATCTTTGTTTGTCATCTTTGTTAAGAAGCTTGATGCTGCCAAACAAACCGGGTTCAGCATGGCCCTTTGCTTCCGAGCGCTGCACACACCTCCACGGTTGTGTTGCACACAAATAAGTCTCGTGTAATTATCTCACTGCTTTCTTCTTCTCTTGTGTTCTTGTGACGCATATCCGCATATCAGTTTTAGTTCACTTTTTTCATTTGTTTTGTTGGCATTTTAATTGTCAAGGACAAATCTGTGTGCAACATTTACTAATGAAGTAATTTTTGTAGGCATCCTCTGTTTATTTACTTAAAAACATGTAAATGAGCTACATTTAAAAGTTTGGACACAATAATCTGAGACTGTCTCAGATATGCTAAGCACTGGGGTAAATTGGTCCTGCTTTGTGTTTTCATCATACCATCATTAAAACCTAAAGAAATTACCCAAATTCAGCCAAATTCATAATTTCTTTGTAATCGTACTAATTCTCTATCAGACACTGACATGCAATGCGGAAAAAGCCAGGAATTGAAACGCAGACCATCTGGTCGGATAACCGATATCTTACCTGAGTTACAGCATTTCAGGCAGCCTCTACAATTTAATGATGGTCGTGTTATCAAAATAGCCATTAAATTTCACAACGAAAATTAAAGGTTTAATTATGATTCCCACAGTCGCCTTATCTAAATTTTACTGAAAAGATGAGGAAAGTCATCAGAAGAATGAATGGAAGAAAGGAAGCCCCGGTGCTTGATTCTTATAGACCTGGAAGCCTTTTGAAAATGTCCCAGACCTAAAAAAAAAACAAATTCTGATAATGGGATGTTGCTAAGTGCTGACTATAGGGAAACCAAACTTTTGCTTCAGGCCTTTTTCTCTTTTCCTCATTTGAAAGCTGTAAAATATTCAGAGAAATCATTATGACTGTGTGCATGAATGTTTCTTTTTCCAAGGTTGTCTTTATCTGATGTTTCACCATCTAGACACTAAGTTAATGCAGCAAATTACCGGAGTCTGAGATGGACTAAAATAGCATTGCATTCCAAGGTTCTCATTTTATAAATGGGTTCATTTTCTTTGAATGTTTCTCTTCTTGTCTGCTTCATTTATGATGAAGAAAACAGGTCAAATCTATTATGATTAGTTTCCAGTTCTTAACTTTAATCTCTCGTCATCTTTCTTTTTCCTTCCATATTCAGTTTTTATTCATTTATCCTTCTTAACAGACATTAATATTACCTGACTTCTGAATAAAACTAATGTTTTCTTCCACTATTCTTATGATCTGGATACTGGACTATTTGAGATTATCGAGATTATGTGAGGCCTGAAGTTTCAACAGTCCTGGTGAAGATTTTTTTCTTAAAAGTATGTTTTTGGTCACATTGTCCTCATAGTTTTGTTCCCGTTGTCCTAATAGTTAAAAACAAGCAGTAGGCTATAACAACTGGGGATACCAAATCAATGCCACGAATGTGCCACACACAGACTCATTAATGGAAACACCATAGAGGGGTTTCATTGAGTTGTGTCTTTTAAATTTGTTTTTATTCCCACAGTATCTTTTCAGCAGTAACAATGACATTTATAAAAGTTGACTTTAACAAATTATCATCATGGCGCTGTGAAGGTGTAAAAGAGAAACTAAAATGTTAAACATTTTTATTCCTATTTGCCTGCCATGTTTCCTGTATACTGATTCATCTTGATTCCCAGCTCTGATACAACTGGCAGAGAGAAATGATATATTCCCAAACGCAGTTCAAGTGGATCATTGACCTGTTGACTAATAGGCCTGTGACACAGATGTGATCTTTTATGTCAGAACTGAAAAATACATAACATCAAATAGTGAATAATCTCTATTCTTAAATTAACATTAAATTTATAATATACTCAGATTAAGTAAATTCTGAACAGCAACAAATGACGAAAAATTTAATTGTTTAGATTTTGAACCCTGGTTCGTCTGCCCTTCATGACCTGGATAGTGTTGACTTACATAAAAATGATTCACTAATTAAAAATACAGAGAAGTAGGTGGACATGAGGGTCAGCAATGGAACCATTAGACTACTGCAGAAGTAATGATCCTGGAGAAAATCATGTGAACTTCTTACTTAGGTGTATGAAGTCTTTTAAATGTATTCAAGATAAACACTTTGTATTATCAGTATTCCTCTGGGCTGGAGCTGTGTTTATTCCAATTACCTGCAAAGGTTACAAATATCAGGCAAAAGGTCTCCAGATCTGATTTTAATACTACGAATTTAGTCGCTCTCCAGTAAGAGTTTAAAGGGAACTCTCTTGAAAGAGGGATCTGAGTATTAAGTTCATAGCTCTGACTTGTGTATTTATCTTGTAGGTTCCTGAGCTACAGGTTGTTGACATTATCGACTTCTTTGCATGTTTAGGAACCCATTAGAGGGAGCAACCAGTAGTTGGATTGCATTTCACCTCCGCACTGGCTCTTTTTATTCAGACATGCGTTCTATGATTTGAAGGAACTCTTCTTTCATTCTCTTGATATTTTGTCATTATTTTTCCATACTGTAATGCACTTGAGTACATGCACGACACAGGTTCCCAATACACAGACAAGCATAATGTTTTTTCAAAAGAAATACAGCAGTGGAAATCAGGTGTCTTCCAAGCCGTGCCTGTGAGAGATTACTGAGATTTATATCCTTTGTGCTCCTGTTCTGACTGACCCTGAAATTTTAGAGTTGGAGTTTTTCCTTACAGATAATTATTTTGAAAAAAAGAAGATCCCCCACATAAAATTGTGTGTTTCAGGTTAGAAAATAGTAGCTCATACTTGTTTTCAATCCTGATTTTTTGAGCATAAAGCCTCTTTCTTTCTGAAAACTCAGGGAGTGGATAACACCTTTGACATCAGCAAAATGCAATTAACTATCTGACATAAAACCAGCAGGTCTCTGGGCTCTGCATAGAAGGCGACCAAGACAACTGCTGTTTCATAAAGCAGAGCAGCCTACATGTATCTATATGTACCACACATAAAAATAACATAAAATAAAAAGAAAATGAGCTGTTATATATGAACGGTCACCTTCAGAAAACATGTTTGATGATCAGAGATCCTGGGTAGCTTTATCTAGGCAAAATGTGTTTACTTTATGCCATTTTGCAATGTTTAACACACTCCCAAAACAGATAATCTTTTAGATTTGTCTTGGCAAAAGTGATTGAAATATGGGTCAAAATGTAAGATTTGTTCTGCCCTTCTTCAGAAAAAACAAACAAGCAAATGAACAAGGAAGAGGACAACCACATTTGAAACATGGGTAAGTGTCCCTACATCAGATATTTGTGTTGCCATTTTTATGGCAATGGTTTGGTGTAGCCTTGTGTCAAATTGTAGTTCAGTGTGGTAGAAAAAGTAAAATCTTCCATTTGCTGGATTATTATTTCGATAGAAAGTTTGACGGCACTACTAATTAGAGTTTACGAAACGTCATTGTTTTGATGTTGTCATTGGCTAATATGGATCTGTTTATTGGTTGCCTGCAAGTTCAAATAATCAGTAGGAGAGTTTCATTACATGCTGGACACATTCTGTGATTAAATATTGAGCAATGCCTTTGGCTTGGTTCGTTTCCCAGTAGCGGCACCTCCAGCTTGGTTGTGTGTTCCCGCAAACATAATTGGCCATGTTTGCAGGTAGGATGCCACTAAGGTCAAGGTGAAAAGAGGCTGCTGCCAACATCCCACACCATGGGCATAGCTCATTCCTTCCTGCTACCATCCTCTAGGAAAGAGCGGTAGCTGGGAAACAGATTGGAGTAAAATACGTTTTGAAATTTCTTAGTGAGGAAAAACAAAAACAAAAGACAAAAAAAGGCTCACGGGATCTGTCAAAAATGAAATATATTTATTTTTCATGTCTGGGGCAGATTTGAAATCACATCCATATTTTCTTTTTTCACTTGCACTTATTTTTCACATCTGAATGTAACCTTGAGTACTCTGTTATGAAAACCTAAGGCCTTATTCAATGACTCCACACAGACCCCTTAATGACCAGTTAACAAAAAATCACCCAGAGACGGCTTAGCTTTAACATTTAGCCTCATGCTGTGCAGTAGCCTAGGCTGTATCCCTGGTAACGGCCCCCCACTGCGATGGATATTAAAAAAGTCTAATCATGAAATATCATGAACATAAGAAGGCAGGAGGACAAGAAAGGCTGGGAAAAATGAAGGAAAAAAGTATGTGTTATCTTTTTTTTGTGTGGGGGCGTGTGTCTTAAAAGGCTAACCGAGCTTCAAAGGTCAGGATTTGTTGGGGGAAATTAGCTATGTTTCATCACTTTTAAAATCAGGAATATAAAACATAACTTTTGTCTGTTACAATGTTAGAAGTTGCTCTTGTACATGCTGGCAAGACCTGTTAATCATCTTTTAAAATATAATTTTTCTAACAGTGCTGTTCATTTTAGGGATCTTTCATTCTTCAGTGTATGTGATGTTTTGTGTTGAAGTCCATTCAGCTATAATTTCTAATAATTTATCCTGCCAACACTATAAATCTAAAATCTTTTCTGTTCCCAAGTCCACTCTATAAAGATAAGATTTCCAAACTGTGTTGAATATATGCTGAATAACAGGCAACGCTCAATTTATTTAGGTCTTGCCGTATCTTATCTTGGTCTGTCCTCAAAGGATGCTTAACTTTCTGACAGTGTAAATCAAACACCTATACTAGTTCAAATATTTTGTCAGGTCTGTACTTTAGCTAGGGGTTTGGATCTGATAGGTGGTTGATTACCTGTCTGGGGAGAGGAAAGAATCAGACGTCTTTTTTGAAAATGACAGATATGAAATATCTGGAGAATAGAATATTGAACGGGCCACTGCTGACACATCTCTACAGAGAGAGCATGAACAGTTAAAACATGATGCAGCATATATTCCTTACACTTATACATTATTATAGCAGCATAAAAGGGTGAAACTTTGCTGCATATGATCCAAAATTTAACAGCTGGATTTTTTTATTAGGAACATACACACTCATACACACACACACACACACACGCACACAAACCCACAGAACAAACTACAAAAACAATCCCATCACAACATTAGCATTACTCAGAGCACAGCTATATTCTGTTTAACGCTTCTAGAAAATCAAGGTAATCTGCTCACAGTGTTGCCTTCACATATACTTTTATGGCAACAGTAAAATGAGAGTCCTTTTTCTACAGTAAACACCATACATTTTAATAAAAGTTTGATAAGCAATACTTCATGAAATGTCTCATAAACCTCAATAATGCTGGTGCATCAGTAAATAAAATTACATTTACAGTCTTATTCTAATCCAAAAGCCAAATATTTGCCATATATTTCTTGCTGAAGCAGGTCTGTTGGCTCCATGTGAGTCTTTTGAAACCAGGGCGGCTAAGCAATAATGTCTCTGCCACTCAAACAAATTTTAATCTATCTCCACTAATATCTTTACACTGACAATGAAGGGCACTTATTCATTCTCCTTTCTCAGTGTAACAGACTTGACGGAAACAGACAGACTATATTAAAGCATGGTTTTTATTACATGTGCCACCAACAGTGATTGGAGGCAAGACTGAAGAAAAGAAGAATGAAAAATAAATATTAAAAAAAAGACACTGTTCAGTTAGTTTTTTCTGTCCTCAACTTCACATCTTCTACTTTTGATGCTTGAGTTTATTATTTCAGCCAATTTCACTGAGAGTAGGACTTGCATCAGACAGTTTTTTTTTTTTTTACAAAGTTTGACATCTTTTAGGGTCCATCTGCTGAGCTTTAATGGATCTGCTGTTAAACCTTGTTCAGCCAGTACTGACATGCATCCTTTTTAGTGGGAGCTCTGTTGGCAGAGAATTAATGGGATTTTCCTTGTGTATGGGTGGTGACGTTAACACTACAATCATGTTCAGAGCTGTAAAATGTTTCAGACAAAAACACATTGACAACGACTGAGATCGTCAAGAAAAATGCAATTAATGACAGCAAAAGTGGAAAAACAACATATTGACCCGAGAACAGTCTTCACATAAAACAAGCTCAAGATGAAAATGAAAAAAAGAAGCAAAGAGAGGAAATGAAAACAAGGACGAGACAGAAAGCTCCTCTGTGGTATACTTATCTGTTCTATTTGGTTGCATTAAGTACAATGGATTCTAAATATACATTTATCCAATTCAAGAGCTGCATTGTCGTGTTTTGTAGAATGAACAGAAAGGCAAAAATCAGAGATGAGGGACTGTAGGGAGAAGGAAGAAAGTGAAACTGACATAAGGATATAAGTGATAAGTACAGAATGAAAGATTCACTGAAGACAGAGAATAGTAAAGGAAAACATTTGAGGAGAAATGCAGGAAAACAAAACTGTTAACTAGAAGTGAGATATCAGAGAAAGATGATGAAAGTAAGAGTCAGAAAAGTCAGGCGGTTGCATATGGGGTGCATATGGGCAAGATATTCTTCAGATATGAGGAGTAGCAAAATATGCAGCAACCCAGGGTTTGTCACTTATTGACTTTTTGTCTCTGGCTTTCATTGCATTTTCATGATATATATCCATGGATAGTTAATAGCATATCATGGCGTAGCCTCTTTTTATTGGACAGAGGGGAGTCGGGTGACGAAAGAGAGGAACAAAAACAAGAAAATGGACTTATAGATTTGATATGGATTTTCCTGTCAGCTGTCAGGATAATGATTATGATTTGAGTCCCTGTGAGAATTCAAGTTTGGTCTCACACAGGAACACAATGTAGTGCACAGGGAAAGGGATTTAATATAACCGCATCAAAAATTTTTTAAATGCACCAGCAGTGATTCAGTGTTACATAATTTACATTCAGTATACATACATCGGCTGGTCCATTTGAAAGCACTTATGATTACATTTTTTTACACATGAAATGCAGTGCACAGTTAAGTGACTGAATAAGAAGAGCTGCTTGTGGCCACTTCCACCCCGAGGCCACAGACAGCATCACCCCTATCATGCTTGGGAAAATACCCCCTGAGCAATTTATTTGTGTAATGTAACAGATACAAAAGAAAGGTCTGAAGAGGGACTGGAGGACATACAGGTCTGTCTCAGAAAATTAGAATATTGTGATAAAGTTCTTTATTTCCTGTAATGCAATTAAAAAACATGAAATGTCATACATTGTGTATTCATTACAAATCAACTGA